>OY735236.1:39374065-39381565 GCA_963457665.1 Thysanoteuthis rhombus | reverse complement strand
GTTGTATTACAACTCTTCAGCACGGCTATAGACTATCCATTCTCCCATCCAGTACCAAGAGGTTGGATCAAAACCTTAGCTTCAGACCCAAAGAGTGCTATCCTCCCTCTGTTCCACGGAACTGGACGGTCAGTAAGGTTGAATTTAAGCTATATATTTATTTATTTATTCCCCATCCACCAGGGTGCTCTGTTCCTATATTGGAAGAGCATTGCATAAGCTTACCATGAACAAGTTACCTCACTTAAAGAGTGCTCAACCCTGAATAGGGAAGCATTAATTATTGTGTCATCATATATTATAGAAACTCATACTTGAAATGATCTCCCATTGTTACACGGTTAATGTATCACTCAGCCTAGACTACAAAAAAAGAATAAACAATTGAAGAAAATGGGGCTACTGCACGAATCGGACCTGCGATTGATAGGGTAGCCGCTTCAACGTACCGTTGCTTTTATCATTGATTCAAGTAGCTGCCAGTGATGCAAAGACCCAAATAATTGTTTTCACTCACAAATTCTCATTTTGTTTATTCACAGTCTATTCATTTCTTTCAACACAGCAGTCATGTATTGAGAATTTAATGATAAGAGTAACGCTACATAGAAGCAGCTGCCCTATCTGTCACTGGTTTAATTCCTGCCACAGGCCCATTTTCTCCAATTGTTTATTTCATTTATACTGTTCAGGCCAAGTGATACATTAACTCTCTAACGATGGGAGTCCATTTCAAGTAAGAACTTCAATATGATATAATGCAATTTATAATCACACATATATATATATATATATATATATAAAACCATAATTGGAGAGCAATCTTTCATTTATACTGGTTAGGTTGAACACAACAGACGAGGAGTGTTAATTTGATTTTTTTTCTGTAATTTTTCTTGTTTTCTCACATGAGAACAAATTTTAGGGTCAAACAGATGTAGTAATTCACCAATTGTTAATTCAGATCGAGCACTGATTCTTCAGTCAAGATGATAAAGTCACAACTAGTGAAAGTGAGAATGATAAGGATTTTTAACTTGTAAACTTTATTGTGGTAGGCGATCACTTTTTATGGGCGTATGCGGGAAAGGGGGGTCTTCTAGTTATTAAACACTAGAAGCACCCCCCCGCCCATGTCCATAGAATCAGTTGATATGTTTGTCTGTGAGGCTATGAAAAAGTACTAAAAGATGGCAAACCAACTCAATGGACCTTAAAAATACTTTCAAAAGATTTTAGATGGCGGTTTTATTTACAATGTAACCATTATGCCGGTGTAGAACTTGAATTCTGACTATATACATATCTCATCTTTGTTAGTATATAATTCTTCAAGGGGTGCCAAGTGAAGGGGAAAACACCTTTTCACGGAATTAAAAGTAAAGGATATTTTTTCATAGATTGAAAGTTAATAAAAAAAAAGCATTTTCAAACATTTTAGAGGGGGGCTCTATTCATAAGGTAAGTATATTGTGAAAATGAATCCTTATTTTCCGTTCAATATTGTGTAATATATATATATATATATAATGATAATTAGATAATTGTGTCATCCACAGACAGCTGTTTTATTGTATTACAACTCTTCTGCGTGGCTATAGACTATCTATTATCCCATCCAGTACCACGTGGTAGGATCAAAACCTTTGCTTCAGACCCGGAGGCTGGTATCATACCTCTGCCCTACGTAGAACTGGACAGTCAGTAAAGTTGAATTTAAGCGATATATATTTACTCACGCATAATTCTTCATCCACCAGAGTGCTCTATTCCTTAGTTGGAAGAGCATTGTGTATGTATATAGATATGTATGTATATATATATATATATATATATATATATATATATATATATATATATATATATATATTCTTGACTCATTTTCATTTTAAGTTTGGTTGTCACTTGCAAAAATTCTAAATAAGCTGAAAGTTGTTTGGATAAAACTTTCAAAATATTGCCAAAAGATAGTTCATGGACACAAAAAAATTGTAGATCAGAAACTTTGTTGAAAAGAATCTCGAAGTATCCAAAATTCAATTGTTTAATATTTTTGTTCTATTCAAGATGCCTTGGGGAAGGTCTATGTCCAACAAAGGACTTTAAAAGGCACTTGCTAATGATGATGATGATGATGATGGCTGCTCAAACATTTTGAAACTGAACATTTTTTTTCAAAAAAACATCATTTAAAATTTCATGTGAATTTTTCTTAAAAGGCGTCTTTGTCTGTTCACATGGGATTGGTGTTTCTTGATGCATTGCCAGAGGCGGTCAGAGAACTTTTAGATATATTCTCTCTTTTTCTTTTTTCTCTCCCAATACAGCAATCATTCTCTCTCTCTCTCTCTCTCTGATTGATTCATTCATCTCTCTCCTTCGACTTTTACTTCTCTGTAAGTTATTCTAGCCCATTTCCTTTTTCTTTTATTAATCATTCCTTCTCTTGGATTGCATCATCCTTCTTCTTCTTCATCCTCTCCTTCATTTTTCCTTCCTCCTCCCCTTCTCTCTCTTTTCTCACCTCCTCCCCTTCTCTCCTTTTTCTCACCTCCTCCCCTTCTCTCCCTTTTCTCACCTCCTCCCCTTCTCTCCCTTTTCTCACCTCCTCCCCTTCTCTCCCTTTTCTGTCCCCTCCCCTTCTCTCCCTTTTCTGTCCCCTCCCCTTCTCTCCCTTTTCTGTCCCCTCCCCTTCTCTCCCTTTTCTCTCTCCCCCTCCCCTTCTCTCTCTCTTTTCTCTCCCCCTCCCCTTCTCTCTCTCTTTTCTCTCCCCCTCTTCTCTCTCTTTTCTCCCCCTTCTCTCTTTTCTCTCCCCCTCCTCCTTCTCTCCATTATCTCCCCCTTCCCTTTCTCTCCATTATCTTCCCTTCCCCTTATCTCCCTCTTCTATCCCCTTCTCTCTGTTTTCTCTCCCCTACTCCCCTTCTCTCCGTTTTCTCTCCCCTACTCCCGTTCTCTCTTTTCTCTCTCCTTTTTCTCTCCTAATCCCCTTCTCTCCCTTTTCTCCCCCTCCACTTTTCTCCCTTTTTTTTCTCCCCTCCCCTTTTTCTCCCCATTGACATCAATTTCAGATTCCCATTCCATTCCACTAACTAACATTGAAATAAAATACACTCAATCAAGAAATCATAAATAATTCTTCTCTTAACAAGAAATGGAAATTGAAATTTTGGGGTTTTGTACCAAAAAAACCTCAAATAATTTCCTTTTTTGGCTGTGATCAAAGTATTAGATCTGAGTCTGTAAGGCCAATTCTCCAATGTATCCATCGACTTGATTCTTTACTTCCTTACTCATGGGTTAGTGGTAAAATAGCTCAGAAAATTAGACACCTTTTTCCCACTCTCGCTGGTTATCAATGAGCATTGAAGTGAGTTTGAACTAAAAACATTCCTCATATGAACATAAAACCGTGGGTATTTGATAGATGACTAAAACTGTTCTATTTGTCATTACGATGACCATCATATAATAGTCAATGTGCCGTTAAGACTCTGCCTAAAAGTTAGTGTACCATGTAACCACCGTAGAAGCATCAATCTTCTAAAAGAGATCTGTTGGACATCATATATATATCTATATCTATATATATATATATATATATATATCTATATATATATATATATATATCAAAGCAATTAAGGAAACCCGAGGATATATATATGTGTCCTTGGAGGGTCAAAGAGGTTAAATAACCATTTGTCAGTCGATATGCATTATATAAAAGTCAATGTGCCATAAAACTGTGATTTATCTTTTCTGTATCAAAATATAAAAATTGTTTTATGTTCCTAAAGTTTGAAACTCTCACCAGAGAATTTCTGATTAGTTTAATGGTTTCTGAATAAAGATCTGCAAATCCATCCTCTGTTGGTGAAGGTAGATAAAAGTAAATTTATTAGCTCTAATCAATGAGAAACCATTTCTGTGTTTATAGGCTCTCAAGGAAGACCAAGTTCCTAAGTGAACTAAAAATACTCAAAATGAGGCCTCCTAACTCTCCTGGGTACAAACCTGAGTGAAGTATATGATGATCTTCGGATACCCAGTTGTTAGAATTCTCCTCTCAGCCTCTCAGATGTAGAGCCAAGGGAAACGGTTATTTGTTTGGCTGCAGGAGCTGCCAGGTGGAAGCCAAAGTTGGAATCTATCTGCTTTAAGGGAGTTCCACTCCTTGGTTTGGATCCACAGTTGTCTGTCTCCTAAACTGGTTGCCACCAAAGGCTGAAGAGCCCAGTTCACCCTGCTATTTACCCATAGTTGGAGGAGAGAAGAGATGAATTCTTGCCTTTTCTAAGGGCATTATTGCAATTTGAACGCAAATTATGTAGTTTCAGTTCAGTTTGCCAATTCCATTCTCCATGCCATTAACCATAAGGCCACCTACTGTTCCTAAAAAAGAAACTCTAAACACAGTAAATTCTCTATGTTACAATCTGGAAATCACAGTTGAGTGAAACAGATTGGATCAGTATTTTTTTCCACAAAACATCTGGAATATTTCTTATTTAAATAAAAGGCACAAATGTTTATGCAGGGTCTCTAAAAATAAGAATTACTGAATCACCTGCTTTATGAAACTCTCAATCAATGGTTGGCACAGCTGACAAAAATGCTTAACTGATAATCCGGTGAAACTGACCCCCACCCCATGAACTTTTTTGAGGGATGGGTAAAAATGTTTCTCTTAGATATAATAATGAGTGAATTTTCATCACTCTAGCTCCATTGTCATGGATACATCCTACATACATACATAGTCAGCTGGACCGACTTGAAAATTATACTAACCTATGTTGACAGTTGGGGGTGATTGTTACCCAGTTCAAATAGCTAGAGAAGGAAAACATCTGTTTGCAGTAAAGATTGAGATTGTACTTAAAAATGAATAAATATTCAATATTTGCAAAAAGTTGGTCCTGTCACTGCATACAACTCCAATCGCGGAACATTTGTGTATTTGAATTTCATGGTTGTGTTGTGTCAGTTTCAGTCGTATATGAACAGACGCAGGCTTTGAAAGTGAGTAAGCACACAAAATCTTGGCACCCTTGATAAAGAACACTGAGTGCTAAACATTAACAACTCTTCCTTTCCTGCACACACACACACACGCAAACATATACACACAATTGCTTCTCTGCGTCTTTCAATTGCACTTCGACAAAAAAAAAGATGTCTTCTAGTAAGGAAGACCCAGTTTGTTTGTTTTTTTGTTTGTTTTTTTGTTTTGGGGGGTTTTTGTTTTGTTTTTTGTGTTTTTTTTGTTTTGTTTTTTTGTTTGAGGGTTTTTTCCTCCATTGCTTGACAAATCAATTATTCCTCGCTAAAGAAGAACGTTGACAAATTTCTTTCCAACTTTATCAAAAGTCGTTTTCCTCCTCCTCCTTCTCCTCCTCCTCTTTCTTTCATTCATTTGTTTGTTTGTCTGTTTTTTTTTGGGGGGGGGGCTCTTTTTTCCTAATCTCCTCCCCCCCCACTTATTCATTTCTGAATATTCCAAATAATCAATACATAATTCAGATGACACCACCTGCGACCCACAGAATAGACCCCCCCCCTAAAAGAAAATCGTTAAATTGTCAACCTGAACAATCCACCATCTATTCAACAGGAATGTTGCTATGAACTGCAAGTGTCCAGGAAATAAGAGAACACGTGGTTGCGATAGTCAAAGCCTCAACAAGGAATTCCTGCTGATGTAGTTGGTTGAGGAAGTGAGAAAAACACATTTCTTGACTTTGTGAACAAAAAGAGGTGCAGGTGGCCTTACAGTTAATGGCAATGTTACTAATTTAGGTGGATTTCTTTCGATCTTTTTCCAAATATAGGAACCACCCCTAGAGAATTTTTTTTTTTTCAAATATCTAAATCAGCAACAATGGTTTACAGCTTGGAAAGTGGAATCGGAAAACCGAGTTCCAACTTTGGCTGAAACATTTTGTGTTTCGTTAGCACTAAAGCCTTTCAGAAGAGCGTGAATCCATCTCTTCAATCCAAGTAGTCTGAATTTCCTAGAAATAACATGTATTCTACAATGGACATAAACTGAGCGATCAATCTATCATAAACTTACATTGTAAATTGAACCCCCACTCTAGAAACTTATCATCTAGAGAGAAGGTGACTTTTTTTTTTTTTTTTAACTTTTCTTTAGGCATACGGAGGAGTAATATTTCAGCCCTCTAGCTCCACTGGTGCAGCTTGTGCGCATGACGCAGGAGAGTGACGACTCTGGATCTAAATCTGATTCTCTGCGAGCAGTGTGGAAGTTTTTCAAACTCTTTCAATTTGTATAAGAAAATTTGCATATTAAAATCAAGGAGAATAACTACTGATTAAAATCGCCTCCCTTCCACCTTTTAGATTTTTTTTTTTTTTTTTTCTTCTTTTCCAAGTCTATTCCTAGGAGAGTTCCCCTGCTGATTAGGAGCAGTATCAAGTGGCTCATGCCATTAAGAGTGTTTTGTCCTACCGGCTATAAATAATGCATAGAAAAATATTAAAACGGGTTTGATCAGTCATTCAATGGAAACCGTCTCATGATCTTCTTTTGGCAAACATGCTGTATAGCAGTGATCAGTTGGAAAATTGGGTGATAAGTTACTTCTTGTCTTTTGTTGGATAGTGATCTCCAAGTAGTGTGAATTTCCCAGAAATAAACATGAATTCTATAATGGACATAAACTGAGGGATCAGTTTATCATAAACTTACATTGTAAATTGAACCCCCACTCTAGAAACTTATTATCTAGAGAGAGGTTGACTTCTCTTTTTTTTTTTTTTTTTTTCTGAACTTTTCTTTGGGCATACAATGGAGTAATATTTCAGCCCTCTAGCTCCACTGGTGCAGCTTGTACGCATGACACATTGCCTACCAGCCAGCTGAACCAACAAGAAAACTGAAGAAGCCTATCCTGACAGTTTTGGTTGACGGTTTCTATTATTAAAATTTTCGGTCTATAACTTCGAGAAGTGACATTAGTATTCTTAATCTCATATTCACAAGATCAAATCTCTTCTTGACATCCTTAATGTTGTTAACTCAATCAGGCCTGGTCGGCTTTTTTAAGGATTTCAAAGCAAGAACATAATGAATGAATATAAGTTTTTTTAAAGAGCCCTTCGAAGTCATTTATCATTTTGAAGGTCATAAGATATGGGTCTCATTTATGGCAAAATCATATAAATATAATGGACCTCATTATCCATTCAAAATGGCCGACATATTGAAAAAGACTGCAAAATTTGAAGCACATTTACATACCCTCCCAGCCTGAATGAGTTAACAATGTTCCACAAAAGAAGTGGTGTGTATCAGCTTGTCGGTCAGTTGTGTGTGTAGGGCTTGTTTAACACCATATGGTTTTGTTTACTTAGCAAAAGTAACTACCCCTGTTTACAATTTTTAATCGTCCGGGCGTTGGTTGGCAGTTTGGGTACGTCTGAGTGTGTATTGCAGCTGGAATGGATCGGTCCTGTTGGTTTATCAATGACTGC
>OY735236.1:39321565-39369065 GCA_963457665.1 Thysanoteuthis rhombus | reverse complement strand
TCTGTGTCCATCTTTCTAGCTAAGTAGATATTTACTGAGCTTGAAAACGGTACACGGCATTGCTACATCAAATAAAATGTATACATTCGATAAAAATCTATAATTCGGCCGAGATGCGTTATTTCATTGTAGAATAATAAATAAGATTCCATTACCTCTTCCCTTTTCTTTTATATTCATATTCAGGAATCTTATCCATCCGCAATAATTCCAGACCACTTCCCCCACCCCTTCACACTTCCAGCAGGGTCCATTACTATATCGAATGTCGCTTCCACCTCCGTGTCAGGATAGGAAATATGTAACATGCCTCTTGTAGACTTTCGTTGCTAGCTTGTAGATTAAATATAGATATTTCCATGATTATTATAATATACAAGTGGTTCTCAAAGTTTATTTCGTCATGGCACTCTAAGAAATGTATTATACTTCTATGCACACTGACTCCTTAATCAATTAAAATATGAACATACATAGGTATGTAATTGGCTATAATCAGGGTATGGAATCTTATCATTATATATCGTATATAAATCCTTTTGAATATCTGTGTAAATTCGTCATCATCAGTCTTTTAACATCCGTCGTTGGACATAGACCTTGTCCAAAATTCACTAGATCTCTGTATCGTAGACGTCGTGGTGCCAATATCACTTGGACATTTTTAGATCATCATACCATCTTATTTCCTGTCAGCTGCAATTTCACATTTCTTTGGAGATCCACGTTATGAGTTGTGATGTCTGCCATCCTCGCTACATGACCAGCTTATTACCATTTGAGTTTTTTAATGGATTCTATATGTCTGACTCCTGTATTTTCTGTAATACATTGTGCTGTCTTGTATTTCCATGTATGTTAACTATGATCCTCTTTTTTGCATATTGCATGGTTCTTATTTCAAGGGTCAATCTTTTGGTTAGGTTCCTAATTTCTTCCAAAGGTAACTATTGGGAGGACACATTGGTTGTAAATGTTCCTTTCCAAAAAAGATTTCTTTTTGTTCTCAAATGTTGAGCTTGCTCTGCTGGAAGTTTGCCAACCTGGGATGATTCCTGGTTTGTTTCTTCTTTTTTTGAGGATTTCATGGAGATTCGTTATCCCAGATAGATTTAGTGGTCTTCTTCCTTTAGCTCTGTACTTTTCCAATTTTGATCAGTCTTCATCCTCAACATATTTTTTGTAGATGACATTTGTTTTACTGAAGTTCATTTTCTTGCTTTCTCCATTCAGTGCATCTAGCGTTATCTTGAGTTCGGGGAGATTCTCAGCAAAAAGGATGTCATCTGCTAATCTTAGGGCTACTTAGGTATTTGCCATATATTCTGATTCTTATTTATCCAGGTTAGATTTAGGAAAATCATTTTGAGGAAAGCATGAGCTGGTGTTTCCCTGTCTTTTTCGAACTAAGAGGGCCCTGAGTCTTTATGTAGCCTGATATAGGAGCTTTATAAATTGAAAGTTGCAGAACTCTCAATTTGTAGAAAATGCATTACTGTATTAGATAAATTGTAATGAATTAGACCAAAATATTTCAGTAATAGATTGAAGGAACTTTTATATCCGCATACTGATATTTGTACTGACCACTACTTTCGTCTGTTGCTCAAAAGGTTGAGATGTTACATTTTAGTGATAAAATCACTAAACTAGCAACTCTGTGGCGGAAGTAGGACAGACATAACACCTGGACTGGATATGTTCACAGCTCAAAATGCATGTTTGTGTATTTGGGGAAAAAAGTGGCAAAGTCGTAACATGAAGTTGAAACTTCTGGTTTCAGCTGGGATCCATTTCATTCTAAATCAGTACAAGAAGAATCTTTTTTGCTTCTTTTTTTGTTGTTTTTTTTGGGGGGGGGCATTATTTTGACTACAATTTCGCAATTTGTCAGTATGAGACATGTAGTTTATACTTAGTAAGATATTCTGATAACTTTTAGTCATTTTTATCAATTTTCATTGGTGTCTCTATCGGAATGCAGAAAAGCAAGAAAAGCAAGCAGGCAACCATCATCATGGTTCAATGTTCTATTCCCAATGGTAGTTACAGATCTGATCTTCACTGTGGCAAATATTACAGATTTCCTAATGATGAGAGACAATCCCAGTGTTACAAATCACTAATTACACATTCTTATAACTTTGGAGAAATATTTTTAGGCCTAAAATAGGTGCGGCCCTTTTTCTAGGTCTAAACAGCATCAGTACAACCGGACTTATTTGGCTAGTGACTCCTGCATCTTTTTTATAACAAAAATCGAAACGTCAGAAAATAGAAATTTTATTGTAACAAATCTTTTGTAAATATCAAGAAGAATGATTAGAGAAGGTTTCCATGTGGAACTTATTTCTATAAACAATTCAAACTCATATGAAACAGCGTTTTAAGATGTGACACTTGCCTCTAAAGGTTGATCAGCCTACACTGGTAATTTTGGCTAGGAAGGTACAAGGTCATTCTGTGCGTGAGGGAAATTTTTAAAAGTAGCTTCCTGGTTCATCATTAACCTACTGAATCTGAGCAATGCATCAAAGGCAAGAACTCATAATCCTGACCTTTCTCTTTTATTGCAAGTATATTTTCCTCATCACTGGCAAGGAAGCAATTGAGAGGGTGTTGCTGAGTATGTCTCTGTTACTTTAATGCAATTTGAAGTACAAGCATCGGTACTCTAAAGAGCAACGCAAAGTTGCTTCCTGTCTCACACCAGTTTTGTCTCCATTTCTCAAACAATCCATGGATGATCCAATCATTGTTTCAGTAGCAATTGTGGATTTCTCCAGGGAAAAGGTGCTAGCCCGATGCCCAAGATTAGCTGCCTAACAGGGCTTAAGCATTCTGCCATTAACCCATATCGGGGGTTAGAGTGGACCAATGCCTTTCCCAAGGACATAAGGGCAAAGTGAACCCAAACTGTCCTACCCAGGGGTTCGAACTTGATTTGCCAAATCCATTATCTGTACCGTTATCTTTTCTTTCTGGGGATTTTCTGAAACTAGTGTAAACAGCAAAATCTTGGTTCTTATGGAATTATGAAAATTAAACCAAAATCTAAAATTAATTAAAAAGAAAAAGATATATTCATAAAAAGAAGGCAGTCCCAATACAAGTAATTAATCGGTCAGCATTGTAAAAAGTACAAGGGAGGAAAAAGAAAAAGCAGCTAAGAAATTCTGAATATGAAAGAAAATAGTCAAAAATTGATAATAATAGTTTACAAAACTGCGTCAAATAAAAAGAAAAATAAATGATAAAAAGATGAAGAATCCAGTGATCAATAAAACTGCTTAAGTTAATTGCTTCAATCAAAATTTCTGCAGAAACGGTAACTGCCTCCTTTAGATTGAACAACTTCCTTGTCAGCTTTCATCATCATCCTCAACAGCCTTGTAGCGTCCATCTTCGGACACAAACCTCCCCCAAGATTTGCCAGATCTCTCGAGTGTGGGCGTCACGGAGCTAGTACTTTCTGAACTTGTCAGGCGTGCCACACCATCTCAATATTTTCTATCATTTTCAATATTTTGAGATCTGATCTTCTACCAAGCATTGGATTCTTGTAGCTCAGTCAGAGGAGCTGGTTCATTGAACCATGCTTCCCCGAGATAGAAGGGATGCGAGTTTGAATCCCGCTAAGAGCTTATCCTTTGTTTCCAATCAGTTGTAGTATGACGACCTAAGTAGAGGCAACTACTACGAAAAAATAAAGTAATTAGATAAGTTCTCGTAATGGCACTTATTCAAACGATATGCGTCTTCTTATATTCTTGCCAGTCTATTGTCAGAGATTTTGCCTTTTTACTGAGCTAATTAAAAAGTAAACAAGTCTGGTTAGTCTCTCAATAGAAACAAAGTAACTTATCCATTGATCACGTCTTTTTCCAATAATTCAATTGATCACTCCTAACATGGCATGCTGCCAAAAGATGTTGGTTATGTGACAGTTTCTGCCGAGTGACTAACCAGTCCTGTTTTTCTTTTTTCTCCTTTTTGCTCTGAGCACGGAGATTTGCACAAAGTAATGTAAACAGCCAAGCCATAGCTAGAATTATGAAAATTAAACCAATATCTGTACTTGGCATAAATGAATCACTGTTACCCGTATGTTTGTCCATAACTAATTATCAAAAATGAGTATCTAAATTTATCTTTGAAAAAATCGATCTTTTATCTAAAATTATCTTTAGGAAAAAAAATTGAAAAATAACAGCACAAGATTCGGGCATTATTGTTCACAAATGACTTCATAAACCTGAAAAATTTTTTTTTAGGAAAAAAAAAAAACGTTTTCAGATGGTGCTTAGTGGTCTGATCATCCAATTTTTCATGGTTTTAGCCCAAAAAAATGAATCTAGGAGCACTCAGGAATAAAGAGAGAGACACATACACACGGATGAGTAAAGAGAGAAAATTCTGTATCTGACTTGGCTGGTTAGTTGGGCCAGCCGTTTGTGGGGCTACAGAGGTTCAAAAAATAGAAATTAATTCAAAAATGGATACCTTCTCTTTTTTTTTTTTTTCTTTCTCAATGTTGTACAAGTACAAATCTTAATCAGTCAGTGTTGTAAAAAAAAGACATTGTTCGATAAAACTGCTTAAGTTAATTGCTTTAATCAAAATTTCTGCAGAGATGGTTTCTGCCTTTGAATTGAATGACTTTTTGATTAGGTTTAGGCAAGGAGGGGGGATAAAAAAAGCATGGAGGGTTTTATTATGATGTTAATAATTAGAGGGACGTGCTTGGACAATGATTTTGGTAATGTTCAGTGGATAATTATTCAATGGTAGAAAGGCAATAATTCATGGTGATGATGATTGCAGGGAAAGCAAGAATGTAATCAAATGACGAACGATAACAGATTCCAAAAATGAAACCAGAAAAAACAGAAATGTCTGAAGAAGAAATTCTTTTTGTCCGAGGCAAAAATTTCCATTGACTCACTATGGGTTGTCTCAAAACTCATTATTGTTTGAACACGCATACAGACATACATACAAATTATAAATTGCATTATATTATATAGAAACTCCTATTTGAAATTATCTCCCATCGCTACATGGTTTGTATATCACTCTATTCAGACTAAGTAGATAGAATTAACAAGTAAAGAAAATGGGGCTGTGGCAGGAATCAAACCTATCACCAATAGGGTAGCGATGCTCTTACCATTGAGCTAAATAGCCTCCAGTAATGCAAAAGCCAAATAACTGCTTTCAACCTAAATTCTCATCTCATTGATTCTTGGTTTATTCGTCTCTTTCAACTCAACAGTATATATTTCAGAAATGGACATCCAACCGAATGAATTGTAAATTGCGTTATATTATAAAGAAACTTACTTGTTATATATGAAATTCCAAACTCCTAAAAACATATTTGGAGCAATGAAACCTGTAAAAGGATTATGGTCTTACTTTGTACAAGACAATAAATACAGTCCATTATCTTCACTAGATACCGTTACTAATTTTGTTAAAAGACTATTATTGTATTATGATACAACTATCTCAGTCTCTGTTTTGAGCAGCTTTTAAGAGTATAGGTACTATTATGTGTGTCACTAATTGTATGCAAAGTTCTGAACTACTTGAAATACAATGCCACATAGAGATTTGTCATTTTCCAAGAAAGTTACTATTCTGGAATAAATCAAAAAATGCAAGTCATTGTCGACTAGTGAAATAACTCAAGTGCTGAAATCTACGGTCAATAAATTCCTCAAATGTCAATGGGAATTAAGGATTATAGTTGTTCACTTTATTATTAAATCTATAAGAAGGAAAGAAAGAATTGAATATTTGAAAGATTTTCTAGTCTAAAATTTTATTGGATTTGTTCGCAAGTAAAAGTTTTGGCTTTTAACTGATTAAACGGGGCAGGGGAGAATACTTTTATCCCCCCCCCCCCCCGCCTACAAATACATAATACTAAAAATGAAATTCCACGCATTTAAATTTTGTCTGGAGGTCAGTGGTGTACCAGCATAAAAAGTGGAATCAAGTGAGCCAAGTTTGAGGACGCATATGCGGCCGATTGAAGTGTGGTGCTTCTCTTGGTTGTAAAGTGCAAAGGGCTCAGGATTCTTCCGAGACCTGAAGACCAGAGCTCATATGTCCCGGTAACAATAGTTGTGAGGACTGAAGAGAATTTTTCAGTCATCCTACCCACGTGTTTTTGTGTGTGGCATCTCTGCATCGAACCAACCTTGTGTCACTCTCTCTTCTCATGGGGGCTCGTACAAATGAGAAGTGAGCCAAGTTCAGATCACGGCCAAGGCTGTTTGCTCATGGTAAAAGTATGAAAGACCAATCAAATTCATGATATATTGCTCACCATAACTGGAACAGCTACCTGATTGGACCAAATTCCTCCAGTCCCTTCATGTCTTTAGCAGGGCAGTTGGAGCCCTTTAGCCCTGTTAGACAGTCCATGTAAGAGAGAAAAACCTACAAAACCCAAAAAAAACTACAGCTTGACAGTTGTTATCACTGGTTAAAGGGGGAGGGTTAGGTGTAAAGCTAGCAACTGACTTTCTGCTGTAATCATTGAGATAGATCTCCTATAAACAATGTAAAAGACAGGTCTGGTTGGTCACTCAATAGAAACCGGCAGCAAGCCATGTTGAGGGTGATCAGTTAAAAAATTGGAAAAAAGAGGTATCAATAAACAAATTACCTCTCATCTTATGTTGGATAGTGATCACTAAAAAAGAGTCTGAATTTTGAAAAACGAGTAGGCCCAAATAAAGGTATCATTTTACCAACCTTCCCCCCCACAAAAAACTCATGGGGGGTGGGGGTTCAAAACATTTTTACTAACATCCGGAATAATTGTTTAGATTTACAGCCCTCTTGCTTCATTGGTGCCGTCTGTACACGTGAGTCATTCATATATCCAAGCCAGACTGACTTGAAAACTGGAGATCTATGTTGACAGTTTTGGTTGATAGTTTCTAATCAAATATTAACCCTTTCATTACGGCAATGATCCCTGGGGGAGATTCTCGAGAGTGACATTTCAAGGCGTTCAATGAAGCCTTTATTTCCACAGTTTTGAACAACTAGAAAGAAAAAAAAACCCATTCAGTTGGAATTTTGTTTCTTTTGTCTCTTCTCACATAGAAATAACAATAAATTTGTTCACCACAATCGCGAAAATGTCATCGTAACGCTTAATAAACTTGAAACGGATAAAACAGGAAAATTCTTTTGATCCTCTTCAGTGGCCATTCTCGATTAGAATTCTGATATCATATACGTAAAGTTTTCGTTTTGTTTTTGTCAGGCATGAGGCGATCTGTCAGTAGTTTATTCAGATGGTGAATAAAGAAAAAAAAGAAAGAAAGCTATCAAGAGACAGGTCTGGTTGGTCACTCAATAGAAACTGTTAAGAGACCAATGTATTTTGGCAGCATGCAGTGTTGAGGATGATCAATTGAAAAAATTTGAAAAAGGGGTGATCAACGAATAAGACACTCCTCTCACCTTTTGTTGGGTAGTGATCACTAAGAAAGGGTGAATTAAAAAAAACAACATACCAGACACAGACAAGTATAAACTTGGATTAATCGTTGAATTTTTCAGCCCTTTAATCTACATTGGTGCAGCCTGTATACATGATACATATCCAGCCAGGCCAACTTAAACAACATAAGAAACCTGTGTTTTCTTGACAGTCTCTGGTATTCTTCCCATCCATTATTGGTCAAAGTAGTTCCATCTTCAAAGTTGATCTCAACATCTTTCATATCAGTCAAAGCCATCGTGCATTTTTATCTGATTGAATTTCGCTAAGTTCCTGATCTTTTTTTTGTCCATTACCTACTACTATTCAACATTTCAAGTGTTTTATATTCATATATATATATATATATATATATACTCTCACTAGTGCCAACTATGCCAACAAAATTATGGCATATGAAATATATGGATACATATTGCATTTTACTCACAATATGGATAATTGAGATTTGATTTGAATTGTAGTGAGCTTGGAGAATAACATTTGGTTGAACAAAAATGGATTTATTTTTAATTTTAAGTTTTTATTTCATTTTCTTTCTTTCAACATTCTTTGAATTCAACATTACATTATGTCATAAGACCATGAATTCTCTTTGACTGCACCAGTGTGTACGGATGGCATTCTATCTGACTGCACCAGTCTTCACAAATAGCATTCTGACTGCTCCAGACTGCACAAATGCCATTCTATTTGACTGCACCAGTGGCATTCTATTTGACTGCACCAGTGGCATTCTATTTGACTGCACCAGTGGCATTCTATCTGACTGCACCAGTGGCATTCTATCTGACTGCACCAGTCTGCACGAATGCCATTCTATTTTAATTCTCCAGTTTGGTCCATCAACATAGCAAAAAGCATCTGAACTTTATTTATTATGTGTTAATTCTGCAAACAAAGTTGGAAGAGGTATATGTATTTGATTGTGTCATATAATCAGGTAGAAAAATGTATTTCCATCCTGGTAAAAAAATCAACGGAAAAGCTTATTTGTATTATTGCAGGTCCGATGGGCAACTATTTTGAGAATCAAACAGGTTGTTGGAATCACAAGAACAGCTTCCAAAAATACAAGGATGAAAGCAAAGCTGGACAGAGATTTGAGAAGGGAAAGAATGAGGAATTCAAATCTGACAGAAGTATGAATGTCAAAAGGAGAATTCCCACAACCAATTCCAGAAATAAGACTCGTGTATCTAAAACTCTCCCTCTCTCTCATGGTCTCAACTGGACACTCACCCACTAGCTACTTCATCTAGTTCTTCAAGAGGCAATAGCTGCGAGAGACATGGTTCATTTTCACTTCCCTTGGTCATTGACCTGATAGCTTGTCCCTTTTTAACTCCACTCTCTCACCGGCTGGGAGCTAGGGGGAGAGGTGGCTGCCCCAGTGTCTTCATTCTAACTACCTACTACAATTTAAATTCAACCAAAGTTTTTCCGAGTCCTCAAGTCTAAAAGAAAATTTATCTTCATATACATTTCATCTCTCTGATGTGACTGTCATCATCAACACAATCGTCAGTCTTTCAATGTCTGTCGTTGGACATAGACCTTCTCCAGGATTTGCCATATCTCTATCGTGAGTGTTGCAGAGCCAATGTTTCCTGAACCTGTCCTGTTCGTTTTGCCATCACATATTCTGCCGGCCTCAGTTTCGCATCTGATCTCTGAGGATCCATGTTGTGAGACGTGATGTCCATCAGTTGTCTGCCATTCTTACAACGTGACCAGCCCATTGCCATTTGAGTTCTCAAATGAATTCTCTGACAAACTCGGACTCTTGCTTCTTCCTTAATATACTTTGCTGTCTTGTGGTCTCTCCTTGTGAGGTTCGGCATGATTCTCTCTTGTGCACGTTGCATGGTTCTCAGTTTATGAGTCAGTCTCTTGGTTAGGGCTATGTTTCAACTCCATAGGTGATAATTGGGAGGATGCTAAGCACATCGGGAGGCCTTTGGACTCGTCCTTAGGCTCTCCCATAACTACTCGGCCCAGCTGCGGGGTCTCAGTTTCCCCGGGGCAGCACTGCTCCATTGCACTTAAAGGAGCAGGTCCCCTGGTGGATGCTTTCCCGGGTGACGTTGTCTAGCCATTACGATGAGCTTTTCAACGGTAACTGCGTCGGCTGGAGCCATTTTTGGAAGGTTTGCTCCTATTTCTTCCCACGTTAAGCCTGACGTTGTGTCACTTATTGCTGTGGTGGGACAGTGATTGAATAGAATGCATTGGTTGTATACCCTTCTTTTTTGGACTGATGGGATTTTCTTGTTCTTGAAGGTTGAGCTTTTTCTATTGAAAGCTTGCCCTGCATATGTTGTTGCAATATCTACCTACATGCTAAGTGTACCTGTATGTACATACCAAAATTACCTATAAGAGCATCGCCAGGTAATGGCTTAATTATATCTATATGATTTGCACAATCTATCTCTAATCATATGTGTTATGTATTTGCTTAAGCCTAAATCATCTGTTCAACGTGTCTGTCTCTGTATAAATGAACCTATTTATTTTATTCCATTTTTAAGGCACTTAATCATGGAATCAGCAGGAAGACACATCACAACAAATGCATACGTGACATGAAGAAAAAGAAAAAACAACTTACTAACAAAATACTGTATTGTTGAGAAAACAAAGACATGAAGCAAAAATCCCGCCTCGCCAAGACTAACCTGTCCCACTTTTGTTTTTGGACACCTATACAAGACACATACATAAACTAGCCGTTTTAGTCTTTTCCAACGAGCAAAAACATCCCTTACATCTTTCCGAAATGCGAATACTACCAACCCACGCCAGAATCCAGGTGTAAACAATTAGTTAATATTTCAGTCAAGATAAACCACAAGTGTATTTACAGTGAATTACTAATTTCAGTTGTCGCATATTATATATATATATGGTGACCAGACTTGAAAAACAGTAGAAAAAAGAAAACTATAAGTTCGACCAATGATAAACAAATACAGCTGATATTATATAGCAAACATAGACTCTCTGGCTCACTTATGCAGTCAAAATTCCTTAGCTAATAGAGAAAAATACTACCGAAAAATGTCTATAATTTTTTTTAGAAAGGAAAAGAAATACTGCTCATTGCTCTTTTTGAAACAAAGTTCAGTTCCTCGAATTCCTTTCTAGTCTTTAAAAGAAAAAAATCTGTGTTCCTAGGAGAAACAAATTATCCACAACTCTTAAGAGATAATTTCGACAGAAAAAGCAAAAAATTCCCTTCTGTTTTTTTTTATCTTTTTGCTGGAAAGGAAGTCTTTAGTATTTTTTTTTTTTTCTCTCCTCACTTTGTTGTTCCGCTCCTTTATCTGTCTTCCATGTTGAGGTCTGTCGTCACTTATGCTGCAAAAACTGTCGTCTCCTGTGGTACTTTCATTGTTTAGTTCCGTCTAGGTGTATTAAGGACTTATTTTCACGTTGTGATTTTTTTGTCGTGGTATCATTCCAAATTTCAGATTCCAGGTTCACTTAGTCAGACCCTCGGCCTAAACATGGTCATTAGCATCAGATCAAACTATTGTAGTGAAATAGCACGGAAAAATATATTTCCATCATGAGGCAAACATCCAGCTGAAAAATTAATTGCATCGTGTCACGAGTGCCAATCAGATGAGCAGGTATATTGTGAATTGAACAGTTTGCTGCAGTCACTGGATCATCTTCAAAAAAAGAAGAGAACAACATGCGAAAATAAGAGCCAAAGATTTGAGTGGGGAAAAAAAAATGAGGGGTTCAAATCTGATAGAAGTATGAACGTTGAAAGGAGAATTTCAACATCAAACTTCAGGGATTAGTTTTATGTGTCAAAAACTCTTTCATAGTTGGTCCCACGTGGAAACAAACCCACTAGCTACTTCATCTAGTTCTTCAACAAGCAATTTGTATCATCTCCCACTGGCCTTGGTTGCTGACTTGACTGCTTGTCCCTTTTAAACTCCTCCCTCTTCCCTCACCATCAGGGCAATGTGACTGCACCTGTGTTTTTGTTCCAACTGATTACTACAGTCCTAATTTGCCTTCCACTGATGCTGTAGCTCAGAGTGTCTTTGTTTGAAGAGTTGGCCAATGAGAAAAGAGAGCTACTTTTAAACTATACACTGGTTGGCAAGGCAAGTCAGAACTTTACGTAAGAGAGGCTACAATTAGCCAATCGACTCCAGAACTAATTACTGCTAAAACTAATGGCCCCTTCTTCCTTTGTTTGATCAGTAAACATGTATTTCCCTACATGTATCTGTCCCTTTGCTTGTCTACACTCCAAAACTTCTCAATGAATTTCTATGTAGTAGAACGGCAGGATAGGCTGCAGAAGAAGTGATTAAATTTGGGGGCAAATCAATTTATTTTTTGTGGTTATCTCCCCTGATCATAGCTATATGTACATATATAATTTTCCCCGATATTTCCAAAAGTTCTCAATGAATTTCAATGAAAGTTTGTGGAAAGATATGCGATGGGCTAAGAAGAATTAAATTTTGGGCGGATCAAGGGTTTTCTCACATTTACACCTTGAGTAGCTTTATATGGACTGATTTTCATTCAATGACATCGAGGGAAGTTCGCATTCTCTAATTTCACATTTGACCCCAGAAATATTGACATGAGCTGAACCACATCAGTCACCAAAATGCCTACTTCAATTTCATACCAAACCAGACAATCCACATTCCTATAAAATAGATATTTGAATACTTGCAGAAGAATATAAAAAATGGTGAACACTTTTCACATTTGTTGATATTTTACTGCTTTTTTTTCTAACCATTATATTTTCTTTCTTTTTTTAGTTTACTTTCAACGATGTGATCGAGAGACTCTACTCTGCAATCTTGAGAGAATTTAGCGAGACAATTGGAACTCAAGACGTTGTTAATTGCCATGATGGGGAAATAATTATCCGCTACACACCAGACAGCAAAGGACCCCACTTGAAGGATGCGCTCATGGTAAGTATCCAAATTTTATTCCACGTGACAAGAGTTACTTCCCCATTGGCTGAGTGTTCAATGAACAAATGCATGTACTTATGTATATGGGGGTAAATGTATATGTGTGCATGCATGTATCTATGAAAGCGTGTATTTATGTATATAAGGGTATATATATATATATATATATATATATATATATATATATATGTGTGTGTGTGTGTGAATGAGTTTATAAGCATGTGTGCATAACGTTTGTTAAACATGTATTTATATATATGGAGGTGTGTATGTATATATATGTGTATATGTATGTATGTGTATATATATATATATATGAATTGGTGTGTGTGAGAATGTATGTATCTGTGAAGGTATGTATTTGTATATACATGTGTGTATATGCGTTCATGAGCATATGTAATATATATGTGTGTGTGTGTGTATATATATATATATATACATGTGTGTCTATGTCTGCTTGTATCTAATAAAGGCTGTCCGGAAACCTGAGGACCTTACTGCGTGTACATTAACAGACACTTAGTCAGCAGTTATGTCTATAGTTCAACATAAAATGTTTTTTATCTCATTTTTATCTTTAAAAAAATGAGCCACTTGAGGCAGTTTTTTTATTCTGCCTCTGAGAGAAAATAAGAGAAAAAGAGATTTTTTTAAAAATTCATTGCTTCAAAAATGTTCCAAGGGGAATAACTCCATTTTTATTAGGTCTTCGAGAAGAAACTTGATGAATTTTAGTGGAAGACATTCCAACAGTAATTATTTTAATTAAGAAATTAATTAGTCATAATCTGGTTTTTGACTAACGCATAATGTAATAATTGATAGCAGAAAGTCTTTCCTACTCACAGAACTTCCACTGAGCATCTTTGCATTTTAAGAATAGAACATGAAATAGGTCTGGTTAGTCACTTAATCGAAATCGTCATGATCAGTGTCTTTTGGAAGCATGCCATGTTGGATGTGATCGATTAAGAGATTGGAGAAAGAGGTGATCAATTAATGAGTTATGTCCTCTGTTTGCCAGTGATTACTATGAAAGTCCAATTTGTCAAAAAACACGCCTGAACAGATGATATATATCGAGCCAGACAGAAGAAACTTACATCGTCAGCTTTAGTTGATCTTTTTTAATGATTCATATAATTTGATAAGAGAAAAAAATTCTTTTATTCCTATCTTTTGGAAAGTGTCTTGCCATTTACAATATATAATTTGATGGAGATTTTAAAAAATATCAATTCTAATTTTCTGCAAAATCAAAAATATAATCTATGATGGTTTTGTGAAAATGGTGTAAACATTGAAATTCATTTTTGAAAGTTTGCGTCTTTGAAAGACTTTCAACATGCTCCACGAAGAGTCTTTGGGAATAAACAACATATGACCATTATAGAGCAATCATTGTGCCATAAACCATTCAAATGATCCAAATCAGACAATTGACCATTAGAAACAGTCAACAAAGGTTTCTTCAGTTTTTAAGTTGATCTGGCTTGCTATTCATCTATCATGTGTATGGACCGCACTAATGGGACAAGGGGCTGAAAATTTTAACATCTGCACCTTATTACATTTAGGAAAAGCATTTTTTCCTCTCCTAAATCAGTTCAATTTGCAATATAAGTTTATGCTAAATTGATCCCTTAGTTTGTGTCAGGCAGCATCCACACTTGTTTCTTGAAAAGTCGGACTTTTCTCAACAAAAAGGGAGAGAAGTTACTTGTCCATCGATCAACCCTTTTTCCAATTTTTTTTATTGATCATCTCAAACAGGGCATGCTGCCAAAAGATGTTGGTCACGTGATACTTCCTGTTAAGTGTTTGATCGAAGTTCAATTAGAATCGCCCTTATTTGGCTCCAAATGACCGTTATAGAGGAGTTGATGTGCCTTAAAACCCTGGATTTGTGATTAGAGACTCTGAGAATTTTTTTTGTTTTTTTTTGTTTACCTTTTGCAGTCAGACTGACCAGATCTGCACTTGTTTACAGCCAGATGTAATGACACTAATTGGCTCAGTGGTAGGGGGGTATAGCTATTGAGTCTGCCCAAGCAACATGACAGCCTGTATTTGCTTCGAAGTTAGCAATATGATCAAATTTTGATACCATGACAACGAAGCAAAGACCTATGAATACCCAGGAGGTCTTGTAGGCAATTCTTGATTCTGATGACAAGTCTGAATCAGGGGAAAAAATTGTTTTATCATAATTCATAATTATGTCACATGATTCAGAGATATAATTGAAACAATTTATTCCTTTGTCCTTGACACAGGTATACTGCAATATATTCAGCATTTCTCTGCAATCTAATTGCATTTGGTTGCCATGGAAACATCCAAAACTACAAAGAGTCTAAACATAATCCTACCAGAATATTGTGTTGGTAACTCAGAAATTGAATTTAAATTTGAGTTGCATTAAAACTGGTGAAATTTTGAAATACATTCAGTCTGGAAAGGGTTAACTTTATAGTATCATGTGACCATCATGTAGTTGTCAATTTGCCATGAAATCTACTTTGCTAAACATTTTCTTCTCTTATCTGTTTTTCCAGACAAAAGATATGACCTTTGCTTTTGAAGATCTTAGCTCCCTTGACATGAAAGTGGATAGCCTAAAATGTGCCCAGGCCCGACAGCGACGCAGTCTACCTCTTGATCAGGGTAAGGACCACTATCAAATAAAATCTGGTTCAAGGCCATATTTTTTGGAGCTCTTTGAATACTAAATTATATTATTAAACTTTTCATTACCACTTGCAGCTATTAAATTTCTTTCAGAGAACTATATTCACCTCTTCTAATGAAGCTAGCCAGAGGCTATGTATTTACCCTTTTTGTCCACACGATATCTCCAAAAGTTCCTAATGAATTTCAATGACATTTTGTGGAAGGGTGGGCTATGATCCAGGGAATAATTGATTAAGTTTCAGAGCAAATATAGGAATGTTTTTCCCATTTTTTTTTTTTTTTGCCGGTGAGATAAGACATTTTTTTTGCTTTTCAGATGTAATATCACAATAAAGATAAAATTACACTAAGGAAATAATCAAGTGTTGAAATGAATCAAGGTTTAATGGGAAATCTTTGATGTATAATTATTACAAATTTTAATCATGGCATAGTGTGGGAATCTGTTATCTTATTGCTCAAATATTTTCAAGTGTCCTTTTATTTACTTTAACACTATTTCCCTGAGGAGAGGACCTATATTAGGGACAGTATAATATGCCAAAGATCAGTACACTATGGCCTGCAAAAACTGACATCATTGAATACGTGATGTTGTATATACAAATTCTTTAATTTCCTTATCTTTAGTTTGTGGACACGGAATTCAGAATCGAAAAATAGAGCAAAAATTTCATTTTTGCACACACCTCAAACGAACTACTGTTTCATAGCTAAAAATGCTTCAACCTTATGCATACGTGTGGGGGTTTTTAGTATACACTAAATTTGACAATATTTTGCCCCCTACCCGAAAGAATTTTTCATTGATTGATAGCATATAGGAGTTTACGTTGGTAAATACACCTATAAAAAACAACATTAAAGTACCTGAACAAGAACCATAAGTTCAACGATACATCCACCATCTATGGTAGTAGTTGCTGGAGGAGGAGGAAGTAGAGCAAATATTCTTTCTTAGAGTGAATTGATTCTCATATTGTAAAATATTGTAATATGCAAATATTCCAAGAGAATTATTTTTCAATGAAAATCATAAATAGCCATAGGGCATTTTTTGGCCATTTAAGTACAAAAATTCTGAACTCATGGATTCTATTATGCATTTTTTTTTTCTTAACAATTTCATATCTTTAATGACATAACACTTCTCTATTCCTTCCTATTTCTGTAACCGGGACAGACTTACTGATCGGAAAGCATCTAATGGAGACGTGAGGACACTAGCTGTTTCCATAGACTTTATTCATATTTCTTATTTTATTCAGTTTGGCCTGCAAAACAAGAAAACATTTCCAATCTGGCCCACTGCCAAAATAGTTTCATGACCCCTGCAGCAGGTAAAAGATTAATACAGTGTATATAATGAGGAATCATTATTCTTACATTGCAAGCAGGGCTACATTTATGTACCCCTTCTTACTTACGTACAGGACAATAAATCAAATACTATTTCTTTTTTCCTTCTCTACCTCACTCTCCATTGACATTATGGCATCCATCTTGTTCAGTTAAATTTTGGGAAAGAAAAAACTGTTGTACACGTGAAATGGAGTCTTCAGCTCTCTTAGTAAAAAATAAAGTTTTATTGATTTCTATAAAGCCTATTCCAGAATCCTAGGAATAGACTAATGTATATAATATATGTGATATATACAATAAACTAATGCATCTTGGAACATTTCAATTAAAACAACAACTAAACACAACAAGCCAGGGAATGCAGATATTGTGCTCGGCCTGTTTTAGCACAATGAATGATAGATTTGAACGTGGGGTGGGTGCATAAAATAATATATTTGCCTACAAGGCATTCTTAAAATCCGTAAGTCTTCTTCTTCATATCATAATTTGAAATTTTTCATCCTTTAATAATTAAACTTTAATCTTTTAAATTATTAACTTTTTCTATTTTTTTTATTAAAGTTCTTTTAACCGAAGGGTGCTAGTTTAATATCTTTGAAATTGCAAGACTGACTGTTTTGACATTGGGGTGCATCAAGGCTAATAAGTCAATGCATCCGACACAAATAACCATCTGGTATTATGCAAATGGCAGCCATTAATGTTTTGTTGCATGTTGGGCTATCCTTCTGATTTTTGGTATTTTACAGTCAAGTTTTTGTGGCAACTGAATAGCATCATCAAACCATATGTGGTTCACTAATCAGTCTAGTCCAGCCAGGCAGGCAGGTTGGGTCTGTACTAATATGAAAATTAGTATTTGAATTTAGTCTCCTATATCCACCCATAAATTATTTTCGAATGTATTGATAGTCTCATCACTGAGGGCATTCCATGGTTAGGTCACTCAAATGGAGAAGAAATTCTTTCTCAGCCCAGCGAATGTCTGCACCTGGAGTGTTTGTTTATATCCTGAGGTTTTTGTAAATAATGATGTCTAGACACGAAGTTCAGTGACAGTTTTGGTCTGAGTTATGGATTTGAATTCTGTAGACTTCGAACAGATCAGTACGGTTACGAATTCTGATGTTTCTAGAGTTCACTCAGCCTTTTTGTGTATGACAAGTTTTTAATTTTTAGGGACAATCTTGGTAGCTCTTTTTTCAGACTATTTCTATTGCATCAATTTTGTGTCTCAAGTGAGGTGACCAGATAAATGCTGCGAACTCTGGTGCCTTTAATAATTTCATTTTGGGAATCAGGAACTTTTAGGATATTATCTAAAATCTGTAAGTGTGTATGACCTAACAGTTAGTAAGGAAAATGGAATTTGCAAACATAGTTTAAACTCTTGCCGTGACAGCTTGTGTTCACTTCACACTAATGCCCTTGAGAAAAGCATTAATCTCTATACTCTCCACCCAGCCATGGGTAAATGACAGCACAGACTGGGTTCTTCGGCCTTGGTTAACAACCAGTCAAAAGGTTGGTTTTAGGGAGGGGAAAATAATATCTTGAAAAGTCGCCTTAAATTTTCAGACCGTTTTGGTGAATGGTTTCTAAGGACCTGTGCAGTTTGAAAGAGAGAAGATAAAAAGCTGCCTGTGTCAGAAAATGTATGTGAGGATCTGTACCATGCAAATTCGGCTTTTCAGCCTTGTGCCAGCCTATAAAAAATAGATAGTTCATCCTCCTCTCAAAACGGAACCAGGGAATAAACAAAAAATTCTGTTCTTTCTATCTTAGAGAATCATTTCCCAACATTCACATTTTTTAATTTCTACCTCATAATGTAAACGTTTAAAATGGATGTGACAAAATGAATTTATCCTACAATGATTCTGGTATACGTCAAAGACAGTAAAGGATAATTATTTCTTACTTTGGAGTAAATAGCAGATGCATGGTGATGGCTGGGATAAGTTAAAGAAAAGGTTTTGAATTTGTTTTTTTGTGTCAAAATAAATCCCGTAAGCTTTTCTGACTGACACTTTGCCAAAGAAAATTTATAAGAAAAATGTTTGAATTTACTGTGTGTAAATAGTTATAATGAATTTAAAAACATTGTTAGACGCAGTAAAGCAAAACACGATGCTGATGCTTGTTGCGAATCACATACATGATGATCTGTGAAAACTCACTTGAAAAGGAAGACTTTGAATCATTTTGATGCAAAAACAAACTCTTTCTGTTTACACATTATTGCATTCTTGTTTTTTATGTGAAGTGATTCTGAAATGCCAAGGTGAGATGATCTGGCAAAACTTACAGCTTTGAAATAATTGAACAACTATTGCCATAAAAGATGGTGACTGGATCTATTCTGTTCTAGATGTGTATTTGTTTCTTCATATGTTCTAGTACTCTTGGCCATACCATTTTGTCTACAGATTTGAAAGTTGGCATTCACTAGACTCTATCTGAAAATATTTCTTTTGATCTTTGGAAAAAAAGCTCATTTGAATTTTTTGGATCGTATTTTGATGGATATCATTTAGATTTTCCCGGATACTTTTGTTGTTGATTTTTACTCTATTTTAGCTCATTTCCACTGGAAAAGCCAGTGATGTCATAAGTAGAATTTATTCTGACTATATTTATTCTTTGATGCAATTTTTCTACATAACTTGAAATTTTGTTGCTATGGCTGTTCAATTATTGACTGCAATAGCGAGTTATATAATTATTTCTGCCATGAAAAAAAACATGCCAGAAAGTCAGACCATAGATGCACCAGTTTTTTTCTTGTAGGAAGATCTAGCAAGAGCAATGTGGCCAACTTAATTTTCAAGTTTACATCTAAAATTGTCCAAAGTCTTTGTATAAGTTTATAGTGAACAAATTATACAAAACAGTGCTCATGTAAGCAAAAATCAAACAAATTGTGACACTGATGACTATCTAGAAGCCATCATCTGCTCAATGAACCACGCATACATCACATTTGGAAATCGTTTTAGAAAAGGTCCATAGCCCACAATAAGCACCTTAATGGCCTACCTGCCACCTACCCATAATCAAAGAGAAGGTTACTTTGACAGAAAAACCAACAGATTGGCAATTTCTATAGCTGGGCCCAAGCCGAGGAGGACTCGGATTCGGAGTGAGGCTAGCTACTCTACACTGTAAACCACAACAAAGTGGTTGTGGCCCTATGCTCCATAAGGAATCTACAGGAATAAACAAAAGGTACCGTCCTTCACAAACATTCCCGTTATTGCGTCCACTAAAGATAAGTACGTTGAGATAATTCTCCAAAAAATACATTCTTGCCTGTACTGTAATTCATGTTCACTAATACACGTATTTTACCCCCTGCGCCCCCCCCCCCCAGTTTTCTTCAAGAAAAATCCCCTTATGCAATTCCTCGAAAAGGTCATTGTTTTTGGTTAGTTTACTGACTGAGGTTCCTCAACTTCTGGCCTTTAAGAAGATATAACAAAAATGCTTGGAAATTTCAATCTAATAGAACTGAGAATTTGTTCAAGAAGTCATTATATGATAAAGTCTTAAGAAATGGATATATGATCTGACAGAATGATTATAAATTACATTATATTATATCGAAACTTTTATTTGGAATAATCTCCTGTTATTCCACCATGAATCAGTGGGCCTAGACAGCGTAAATAGAATAAACAATCAGAGAAAATGGGGCTGCTGCAGGAATCGGATCTGCAACCGATGGGGTAGTCGCTTCAACATAGCAATGCTCTTACCATTGAGCTGAACAGTTGCCAGTAATGCAAAGGCCCAAATAACTGTTTTCACTCCAAATTCTTGTACAGTCTCTCATGTGATATGTTATAGAAAAGGATATGTATTATCAGATTATGATTTAATATAATTGTTGTGTTGAAAGAAACAAATAGATCAGATATAGACTGAGAATAAATAAAATGGGAATTTTGAGTGAAAACAGCAATTTGAGCCTTTGCATTACCAGCGGCTGTTTAGCTCAATTGTAAGAGCAACTGTGCAATAAAGCGGTTACTCTATCAGTCACAGATCCGATTCCAGTAGTAGCCCCATTTTTTTGATTGTCTATTCTATTTGTATTTAGTCCAAATGATGTATTCACTGTGTAATAATGGGACATCATTTCAATGAAAAGTTTCAATATGATATAATGAAAAAGAATTGTCAGTGGCCAAGTATCTATCTGCCTTTCAGTGTCTGTCGTTGGATATAGACCTTCCCCAAGATTTGCTAGACTTCTCTATCATGGGCATCGTGGAGCCAGTATTTTCTAAATCTATCTTGATCTTCAAGCCATCTTACTTTCTGTTGGCCACAATTTTTGTGTCTGATCTCTGCGGAGTTGTGAGTTCAGCGGTCGTCTGATATTCTTGCAACATGTCCAGCCCATTAACATTTGAATTTTGTAAATGTTTCTATGATGTCTCGGACTCCTGTCTCTTTACTAATATACTGTACTGTCTTATGATCACTGTATGTGAGTTAAAGCATGATTCTCTTATGCACACATTGCTTGGTTCAGGAATTCATGTACCAATTACTAACTGAATACAACTATTTATATAAATGCTCTAAATGTACTTATTATTTTGAAATAAAAATACTTTGTACATATAGATTGTAAATGCATTACCTCTGATTTTACTTTTTAATTTTAAATGTCATGTAAATGATTTTTCAGGAGAAATCAATTGAAATCTGGGGAGAAAGGGATTGTCTGGGGTCATGAATTAATTTTGAAATGAAAGATTTATATAAATCATGATGTATTTACTTTCTTTCCTTTTCTAGGAGAACTGGTCAGTGTTTTAAAAGGTTGGAAATTTGGTGATTTGGACACTACAAGAGACTTGCTGAATGCCTATGCAGAAATCAGTGATGGTCCAGTCCGAGAGAATGATTCTCGCTCATTTACAAAGCCTCCCACGTATGAAAAAGCCATACTTTTACCCGTCTCGGATTCAAAACCACAACGACCCCACCAAGACTATGGCTATTCTTACAACAGTCGTGATGATTCCCCAAATACCACTCATCATTCACGTGCAGATCCCAGAGACAGACCCATGACATCCGGTCCCAAAAGAGTGATAAAACCTCCAGATGACTTTGCATCAGATGGTTACCCTCGCGAAGTCAGCCAAGAGTATGTGAATGTTGGATTTCATGAGGACCACCAACGTACTCATCAGTTTGCAGCAGCAAATTTCCGTTCGACGTCCTCTGACTACAGCAGAGGTCCTCAAATGCCGTTGAGAACCACTCAAGGTAAGAGCAGTCAGCACCAAGAAAACAACATTGCTGTCGTGAGTCGGGAATTTCAGAATCGAAGACTACAAAATGAGGACGAGGAAGATGAAGACATCACTGAAGGTGTCGAGAGTTTCATCTGAGCATTAATCTCTTCTTTGAAAGAAAGATGAAAAAAATCATGCGATTATTTTCTTCTTTGAAGGAAAGAAGGAAAAACTATATGAAAATATTTTCTACTCGTGTGTGGTTCAGTCCGACTATTTTCCTCGTCTTTATTTTTTTTCACATTTTGGCTGTGTACTCTCCAGCCTTCCTTGGTGGTCTGTTTTCATCTGGAATGCCAGATTTTGATCCCGAGGAGCAGGCACACATCTGTCACATCCATTTTTGCATCTCTGTTTCTAGGATTGTCTCCTGTTGACCTCTGTGCTGGCCTCATGACCTCCTGCTGAGCTATGCAAACGGTTTTTTTCTCTCAAGCCATACCCACAAGAACCAAAGCGCATAGTTCATTGCCCTAGAACTGAACTTGATATACAAGAACAAAACAAACATCTGAGGAAAGCTTGGAGATACTCATTTCTCTCGGGGCCACACCTTTGAATTGTTCAGTTCATACCATACTCCCCTGAATGTAATACAGCATTCCAGAGCACCAAGGAAGGCTGAAGGGCACATTGTGATAAACAAACAAGCAAGACAAGGAAAATAGTCTGACTATTTTTAATCAATCAACTTTATTTTTTTTCTTGCTACTTCATGATTGTTACACTTGGCCTTCTTATTGGGTTTTCTAGAACAAGAACATTGTTTCGATACACTTGCTCACTCCCAGATTGTAAGTACAGTTGTCGATCGCTTAATGTCCAAAATACGTTCTATGAAATAGGACATTATGTGATTTGGATGTTGTGTAAACAAAATATTACATTATGTATACACGACAAAATTTTTTATTTCATTAAAGACAGATGTTGTCCAGAATGATGTTAACCAATACACTGCGTATATATATATATATATATATATATATATATATATATATATATATATATATATAATTATTTTGATGGTTGAGTTATCTATGTATGAAGAGTGCTCAATATCTTGGATAGAGCATATGTTAATAGATGTACATAGTAAATTCAGTTCTTCATGGTGACTCTTCAAGTTTTATGTACACACACACACACACACACACATATATATATATATATATATATATATATATATATATATATATGCATACAGAGGTATAAAATGTTCCATCAGTCTCCAACCTCAAAAAGACAATTCCTCATCCATCCAAAAATGGATGAAAAAAAATTCACCTCAAAAATATACTTTTAGTGATTGATATTTGATTACCAATCAAGGAAGACTCTTTTTTTTTGTTTGCTAATTAGATATTGATCACTGACAGGTGTGCCTTTCCACTATTTCCTTGTCGTGTATTCTCCAGCCGAAGAGGAGGCACCCCTATTTTGATTCAAAAGATTTCAAAGAATGATGAATATGAAATGAAGTGGCTTGATAGTTTTACTTCTTGCGTCATTTAGTACTATTTCCTTTAAAGTCTTTCATTTGAAGAAATATTGATCTTAACATCTAGATTACTACTAGTCTGTTGGCTCATCTGTTGTAGTATGCCAATTCAGGAATCAATTTTTCTTTAACTATATATGATATTTTTGTATCTTGACTAATTCATACTAAGCATGATTTATACACTTTATTCAGAGATCCTAAACAAGAGTTCAGATTACTGTCTAGCATGGATTAATTTCGTCTAGGTTGAGGATAGGTCTTTGAAAGAAGTAACACCATACGACACCGGTTAAATTTTGGGGACTTATTTCATCGTGGGGGGGGGGGACAATTTTTGATGTTAGGGAATATGGTTTTTGCTTCTAATATAAACATGCAGAAACAAAGCAACCTACAGCAGAACTCAAACACCTACTTGTTATCTCAAGCTACACGGACTGTACGAGTTATATAAGAATCTCATTATACTTTTTTTTTAAATACAGGTCTTGGATTTCACATTTTGTTACGTAAGGGGTGTAGAATACAGTCAGAGTGCACAGATAATTTTTTTTCTTTCATATTTTAATCTTGAACATTCGAGAAAATTGTCACTTTTTGTAAAAAAATAATTTCCTCGTCAAGATGTGAGATTTTGAATTATTAAATACTTTTAATTAAATCAAATTAGAAACCATCAACCAAAACGGTCAACATAGGTCTCTTCAGTCTTCAATTAGGTCTGGCTTGCTATCTATCTATCTATTTATCTATCTAAATATATACATGTATCATATATGGAGGTACGGGACTGGAAATTCAAACTTTTAATCGTGTCTGAAAAAAAAAAATTCCCCTCCTATAGGTTGGGGGGGGGGGCTAAATTGATCTCTTAATTTTAGTCATCACTGCCCATGAAAAGGAGGTATTAGTTACTTATTCATTGATCACGCCTCTTTTGCCATTTTTTTAATTGATCACTCCCAACAGAGCATGCTGTGTTTGCCGTGTGACTGTTTCTTTTATACAACGAACCAGACCTCACTTCTTTTAATCCTAACTATCTGCAGGGTCTTTGTATTTATAAATCGGTTTAAAAACATCCCAAGTTATGTCCCCTGGATCAACTATGTCCCTGTCCCCCCCCACACCCTCAATAATGAATTACAAAAAAATCAAATCATCCAATGGTTTTAATTAGCTTTCATAACTATTGCTCATCCTTTGAAAATTAACGAACTATTCTGGTTAATTAGAGCTTTCAGCTAATCAATAAATGGGATAAATTAACCTTGAGGCCATTTGTGAAACTCCCACTATATTAGAAACTAGTGTATTACCCATCTCTGGATTATTTACATAGGGATGAATTATATATATATATATTTTGGTTTGATAGTCCTGTCAAATTCTATCAAAAAATGGTCACTAACAAGTTTGGTACAAAAAAAAACTCCATTTTCTATAGAATAACAGGAATAACTCCAAAGCATAAAAAAGGGAAAACTTTTTATAAACACAAACGTGAGATTTCAAAACTGCTCTGTCATTCTGGATTCAGAATGATCGGCCACAAAGTTAAGAGTGGAGAAAAAATTTGCGGTGATGATCAAATCTGTAGTGAATAATTCAAACAGCCTTCAAGTTGGCTATGAAATGGCTAAAACCGATTGTGAATGGCTAGCCCAATTGTTTGAGCAAACTGCATAATTAAAGATGGTTTTGTTCTTATTCTAAAGTGTATCTTTGTTCTTTCATTATTAGTGAGCAAATTATTATTAAGTTGCACAAAGTTTATATAGCTATAAATTGCTGTAGACAAACAGGCCAACCTAGAAGTGGAGCTCTCAAAAGTGCTAATGGTATTTCAGTTTCTGGCAGATTCTGAGTTCGGAGGTAGGATCTTGGCAACATGGTTACATCATACCTAAAAACCATCCAAATTGAGAAAAGAGTTGTTGCCAGTTTTCCTATGATTTTCGTGAGCAGCCATTTTGAAATTCAAAATGGAGGAGTGTGAATGTACATAACTTCCAATCATGACTGTCAATCTGCTTGTATCCATCCCCAAATCTAATCTCTTGTAGTCTATTCTCTTGTAGCCAATTACCAATCCTTCCATGAAAACTTCATAGAAAACTTATGGAGATATTGTGTAGACAGAAAGGAGTGAATACAGAAATGTACCAAATAAAAAGAATGCAAATATATCTCTCAATCAAATACAAATTCCTGGATTAACCCCAAATTCCCAGAGATATCACGTAGAAATACAGAAATTTATGGGGGGAAAAAAAGAAAACATATTTCTAGTTTTATCATATTTGCTATTGTCTACCAACATATCTTCTAAATTTCTCAATGGATTTCGATGAAATTACATAAGACAGTTACCCCAACGGTAAGCAAAAAGTAATTCAATTTTAGGGTGGATCCAAGATTTGTTTTTGATTGAGAGATATTTTTCCATTTCGATGTTTTATAAATTTCAGTATTTGCCTCAGTCAGTCCATGTCTCCAATATCTCCAAAAGTTCCCAACAAATTTTAATGGAATTTTGTGGAACTATGCGGCATATTGTAAGAAAGAATTATCTGAATTTAAATTTCAGGGTTATTCCAGGAATTCGTTCTTGATCGCGAGATGTTTTAGCATTTTATCTTTTAAAGATATGTTTCTGTATTTGTCTTTGTCAGTCCACACAATGTATCCAAAAGTTCTAGTTGAAGTTTAGTCAAATTTTTCCGTCTTAATATTTCATACATTTCTGTATTCACTCCTGTCTCTCCATATGATATCTCCAAAAGTTTTCAACAAATTTTGATAGAATTTAGTGAAAGAGTGCACTACCTCATATCAAAAAAATATGAAATTTTGAGGCAAATCTAGGAATTTGTTCTTGGTTGGGGAGTATTTTTTAGTTTTTTAAATACATTTCTGTATTCTGGCTGTCCATACAATAGTCAAAAAGTTCTGAACAAATTTTAATAAAGTTTTGTGGGAACAATGAGGCACTGAGTAAGACGAAGTTACGAAATTTTGGAGCAGAACAAGGTACTCATTTTTGATTGAGTGATATTTTTCCATTAGAATATTTTATACATTACTGTATTCAGTCCTGTCTGCCCATGCAGTATCTCTGAAAGTTCTCTACAAATTTACATGGAATTTCATGAAAGGATGTGCCACCTTGTAAGAAAGGATTTACTGAATTTTCTGGCAAATCCAGAGATAGGAGATATTTTTGAATCAAAAATAAAAAAAAGCACTACTGTATTTGCCCCCTGTCTGTCCATATGATATCTCTAAAAGTTCCAAATAAATTCTGATGAAATTTTGTGCAACTGTGAGGCTTTAGGCAAGGAAAAAGTTATTGAATTTTGGAGCTGGTCTAGGAATTTGTTTTTGATTATAAGATATTTCTCCATTTGAATATTTCATACATTTCTGTTTTTGCTCCTTTCTGTCACAATATTTCCAAAAGTTCAAAAAGAATTTCAATGAAATTTGACTGGTGATAAAGTATGTGTCAAATGAGACTTGATCAAATTTAGGGGTAAATCCAAGAATTAGTTTTCGATCGAGAGATATTTAGTGTTTTTTCTTCATAAATTTCTGTGATAACACCTGTCTGTCATGGAAGGGTGAGGTATATATTATATAAGAAGTGACTGAATTTTAAGGTAGATCCTAGAATTCATTTTTGATTGAGAGATTTTGCTTTGTTTGTTAAAGTGTTAAAAACGGCTGTGAGATCTTTCATCAAAGGCTCTGAAGAACCAGAAACTTCATACAAATGGAATCCTGGGTAATTGTATGGGAAAAGGTTGTAGGAAAAAAGGGAGGTAACTAGTAATAACAAAATTATTTAAGCTGCTGCTGCTGACTAATTACAGAACAAATGAAAGCAGGCAACTTGACAATTTTAAAATAAGTATTTTATTAAATTTAACTATAATGGATATGATTTGGGGGTAAGTGTTCAGGGTGAGTATCAGGATGGTGGCTGCAATTAACAAATATTTATGAAACATTACTTTCATCTTTGTAACATTAGATGAACAATCAGTTGAGATTGGAAACATAAAATGATTAGATATATTCATATCCAACAGTATTTCTCCACATGAACTCGTGTAAATAAGAAGTCTTCTACCTGTTGCAAATCGTCTATATATTACAATTACACACTTTAATCCGTGTCTATACCAGTTGCCTCCTTTTTTTCCTTTTTTTTTTTTTTTTTGTGAACCTTTTCCAAACATATTCTTTGCCTTGTTTTGCTGAAAAGACAGCCAAATGAATTAATAAAATATAACTTTGAACCCAAAAGTGAAAGCCAAGTGTAACAATATTTTTATCTTTTTGTAAACTATCTTTGACTCAGTTGTGCGATGAGGATTTTGAAGGAAAGATAAAATGGTGTTGATTATGAAAAACAAAGAACTAAAACTTCTTAAACACCAACTCACTAGTGTCCCCATAGTTAAAGTATTATATTCTCCTGCCTTCTTTAATTGTGGCTGTTGTACTTGGTAACGTTTGAGAAATTCTGATTCAATCATTTATTCAATTTATTCAATCCACAGGGGTAAAGATCGTTAGCAGTTTTAAATTCTTTAAACGTTACCATCTACACATATACAAAATTTCTGTCTTCAAACAGAATTCTGTTTTTGACTAATAAAAATTTTACGATGAAAACAATAACTAAATTGGCCCTTTATTTTCACCATTTCAACATCTTTTTGCATATTTTTTCAATTTAGAGATTATTGGCCGTCAGACTTGCCCAAAAATGTTTTCTGAGTTGGCAACAACAAATTCCAGGCTTAGTCATTTTTTTCTACTAGTTCTCATATAACTATGACAGTCATCTGAAGGCCACGGAGGACAATGGCTAAAACATGAGTATAACAATCAAGATGGGGATACTAGTCAGAGTAAATCGGACTATGATAATAATAATCCCTCACCTGAGAAATTCGGATAAAAGAGTTAAAACTTCTTATTCCATTCCTTCAAAGATTTGTCCATAAATTAGATTTGCAGGGAATGAAATTCTGTCTTCTTTGTTTGTGGAATTGTGAAATCTTGTATTGGGAAGCTAAAAGCAGTAAAACCTTTTAAAATAAAAGGATTTAAATTATCTTCTAGCTAACATTCCCATACAATAAATATTTTTATATTCTGAATGTTTTTGTAAACGTAATCTAGAAGAAAGAAAAAAAAAAATCATATATTCACATCATGTTTTGCAATCTTTCCAAAACTGAATTATAAGCAAAAAAAAAAATGTTGTTTTATATTCCGTATCACATAAAACCTTTTTTTTTTTTTTCTGAAATTAGAGCTTTTAAAATATCCCATCAAAGACTCTACAAACTAGGAACTTCATATGAACAAAATATTATCCTGTCTTGCCAAAAAAACAGCAGAGGAATTGTCGCAGTAACTGAGGCAGGTAAAGAAGACCAATAGTTATTCATTGTAAATAATCAATTGCAAGATAAAAGTCCTGACTTATAGACAGAATTTAGTTGCCAGTCACAATAAAATTGAAATTTTATTGTTATAGTATTTAAATGTACATATAAATGGTGGAAATATCTGTCATTTGCAGAAATTTGAATACTAATATATCTAATACTACTATTATTATAAAAAGCAAAGAAAATAAGTAGGAAGAAAGACTAAACAATAATGACTGCCAATGTGTGATCTTCTGAAAATTCAATATAACATCACAAACATCATGTTTTATAATAATTCCCAAATTGAACTATAAAAAGATTTTATATTCCATATGACTTCAAACATTTTTTTTTTTTTCTTACTGAAATTAGATCTTAGTAATTTCTATAATAACATCAGGAAATGACGAATCTATTTTACAAATGAAGAAAAAATTACCTTGTATAGTTGATCCTTACTTTATTTGAATGCAAATTACGACTCCCAACCCTTATTTCAGCTGCGGATAATAAGAAAAAAAATATTTCCCTGAATTATTCTCATCTATCTCCCTGCTTTTTGGGTTTTTTTAATTCATCCACAAATTCTGGACAATAGAGGCTGCAATCTCCTTTTCAACCATTTTGGATGAAAAAATAAAGGTCATATGCCGTCTAATGCAGTTGCCCCATCCTGACATTGGAGAAGCTGTTGAAAACCATATTCATATTACAGTTCCTAACAATAGTATTGTTATTTTTCACTTTCTTATAATATCAAGCTAAGCTTTGTAAATATCGTAATTTTGTGATTCGTACCTTTTACATCCCTTTGTCTCACTACAAGCTAAAGCTCAAAAATATTTGTAAAATCTCCAATCCCCATGGTGCAAAATATCTGTTTTTGTTTTTTTTTCTCTCTATAACAGCCGTTGAAAGGGAAACTTCTGTTCATGCCTTTAATCCACGCGTTTGTACTATCATGGGGTTATTTTACTCAAGCATTATTTTATAATCCACTTCCTCCTTGCTAGGCCCGTTTGAACTTTACCAGAGCCCCGTTTACCTTATAGAAAAACACATTACCTACTCTGTCTGTTTCCAGGCCCTCGCGACTCTGGATGTGAAGTGGGGGCTCCTTTCTAGAATTTGTTTGACTCTTAGACTGGTTTACCAACCAAGGCTGGGGAGCCCAGTCTGCCCTACTATTTGCTCATAGCCGAAGGAGAGATGGATTCATGCCTTTCCCAAGGGCGTCGGTGTTAAACTCTGCCCACTGATTCCATTATACATGCTGCTGACCACTTGGCCGGGTACGCCTCGAAATTATTTGTTTTGTGCTCAAAATTCTGGTCTTAGATTTTCCACGTTCAACAACAGCCACATCTTTTAAACAGATTTGCATAAAATGGCACTGTTTGCTAGAAGTTGACCCCTTTCAGTTTTAATTGTAATGGTTCAAAATTCTAAGAACATTACCATATGTATCGGGCACCTGAAGAAGGCCTCGGAACTGTAACGATCAAGATGGGAACAACAGTTTGAATGGACCTAAGGGCTGTTTTAAAGTAAAATATATACATCACAAAGCCTACTAGTTTTCATTATGCTTGTCTTGTGCTATGATTATTGTAATGTTAGGTCTTGTGATGGTGTCATGTCCAGTGTAATGTGTCAATTTTCTTCCTAGATTGGTTTAATGTGCATCATATTGCCACCTATTACATGAAACGTTATGTCTTGTAATTGTGTGTCATTAAACTTGAGTTGTCAATCGCCGTCCTAATTGGGTATTACCAGAACTAAATTGATAAATGAATTCGAATGGTAATGATATTTCTTTATCTTTAAAATTCAGATAGAAATTGAAAATTAATTTGCTTTCTTGTCATCGTCTAAATTCATGGTCACAAATAGAAGTCACAATTCACCAGTTCGGATCTTATGAGGTCTAAGCTCATTCAGGAGTTTTTGTTTTTGTTTTTTCTGTTTTTTGTTTTTTGGGGGTTTGGGGGTGGTTTGGATTTGAAGGGTTTCAAAGGTAGGGTGCCAATGGATACACTCAAGTTTTCTCATTTTCCTAGAAATCTTGGCATTCTATATCATTTTGAAAATCATAAGATGTGGATTTCACTTATGACAAAATTTTACAAATATAATGGTCATGTGACCTCATTATGTTTTCAAAATGGCTACCATATTTAAACCAAATGTATGTGTGCTCCCAGCCTGAATAAGTTAAGAACAAAGATATATATACATGGTAACCATCGTGAAGAACTGATGATTCCAATGAGAGACAATTTATGTATTGTACAATTATAATAAAGGATCCCAGGATCCACCACATTTCTCTATCATGGGTGTCGTGGAGCCAGTATTTTCTGAATTTGTCTAGTTCATATATGTGAAATAGGGAAGAAAAAACACTGAAGGAAATTACATGAATTGCCTTGACAGATATTGGGAAGTAAGTGATTGAAGTGACATAAAAAAAAAAATTCTGAAGTTTTTTTAATGTTTAGTGTTAAAGTTGTAAAGCTTTCTAGACCATATATATATATATATATATATATATATATATATATATATATATATGTATAAAATTCGTATTTTTCACATCAGTACCTCAGATACTTTGCCCAAATAGATGAACAGTCGATTACTGCTATGTAATATGATTGCTGTGTTTAATAATTTCTTTTTTCAAACCACGTTGTCTTCCACTTTTTTTGCGAATGTATCTTTCGTCTGCATCACTTATAATTTTAAAAAACTATTTGTAACAAACTATTTTGCTGCATAACAATGAGGAAATGTATTTTTTTCTTTTTTTGTGTGTGTGTAATTTTTCTTCAAATATTTAAAAAAAGGTCCAAGTCTTCTGGTGTGACCTCATGGATCGAGGGTCAGCTCAGATTAGTCTTTTTGGTTGAATTATCAGATGTCATGGGTCTCTTGGCTTCAGATATACAATAAAAACAACTTCTGACCTACCTATTTCACACCTACCATGATATCTAAATACCATTGATTGATAGGAACAGAAAATGTGATTATAAAATTCAATGGAGTATCCCAATGGCAGAAATCACTAAGATTATACAGTAAACTCTTGTAACAGCAGTATTTAATGATGTTTTTTTTATATCCCTGCAATAGTATTGTTGGAGATGATACCTTTTCTCTGTCAAAGTAAACAATTTTCTTGCCATATTTACTTAATTTGCATGCTGTATTTTTTTATCCGCCTATTATAATGGTAAATTTGTTATAATGGTAGATACTTTCCAAGAAAATGGTGTCTGTACATTTGCAAAAAAAGTTATCTCCCTTTCAAAAGTCATATAGAATAACTGATATGGATCTTATCAAAACAAGAGATAGAGTTGTTATTAATATTATTCACTTTGGGTTGGGAATGTTTACTGTGTTAAGTCTGTCAAATTTTTTACAAAATTCAGGAATTGAACCCAAAAGAGTCTGATGAAAATATTAGATGTTAGCGCCATCTGTTGTCACTCAGAGGAAATATGATTTGTTCACTTTCTAATGTCTCAAAATAAGCATCTCATGATTTTACACAAATTTCAATCAGATTATAAAAAGATTAAACAACAGAACTTGTACCTGTATTGTGAGCTTTTCTTTGGATTTACTGTAATCACAAGATTTGTGGGAACACAGATTACGGATAATTCGTAAACAAGTGAACATGAGTGGTCAAGATGGACACAAAAGTACATTTCACATGATAACTGAAAAAATACTGAAGGAAATGACTTTTCTTTTTTTTTCTTCTTTTTTAGATCGTAGATGAAACGTTTCAATTTTTGGTTCCTATACTCAGCTTCTTTATTTTGTTTTTGTATTTTTGTTTTTTTAATAAATGATGTTGAATAGAGAGCCCCTTCAAGATTGCTGGGTGCCAAAATTGACTTCCTTCCGGCAGCTCCTGCAGCCACACTGATACCAGACATAGTGCTCCACTTTGGACTACTTCAGCACACAGCCAAGAGGAGGATTCTGTGCACCACAAGATCTCTATACATTTTGCCGAGCCTCGTGCCCCGGAGAGATCACTTCAGTGTTGTCCCATTGTCTACTGAAATGAACGGAAGAAAATTTTTTTTTCCTCTTCCCATTATTGTAAGCATTTGGTAAGAGTTATCTCATCCATGGTAGTGGATAGTTTGGAGGCCCCTCAGCAGTGAACAAGTTGGAGACACGCACACACGCATCCCCCCCCTCAGCGAAAATGAAGCTTCAGATTATCAGCCCAACCATACATTTGTTTTATGTTAATCAAATATTGATTACCTAATTGTTTTTTTTATTTGTTCGTTTGTTTTCTCGATACCTTCTTTTTATATCTAAATGAGTTGGCTATGTATATTTATATATATATATATATATATATATATATATATATATGTATGTATATATATAGCCAGCATGTGGTGATTTGGGGGCGTGCTATGAATGTACAAAAACAAAACAATATTCGATGGACACTTGAAGCCTTTTTGGCACAATGTAGGAAAGGTGGTCCCGACTGGACAGTACTATTGATGATTTCTACAATCTAAATTTTGTTTTTCTTTTATTAATTCTTTCTATTTGTTTGCCATTTGTAACATTGAATGAGCACGTTTTTGAAACTTTACAATCTACAATCAAGACCACCTTCCCTACATTGTACCAAACACAGCACACCCAAGGTACAAAGCGCCATACACCACTTTTATATACATATATATATATATATATATATATATATTGTTTCATGAGAAGTACCAGAATATATCCTATTACGTTTTTTGTAACATTGCCCATTCAATGTCATATTCCAACTCTAATGACCAGAATCAATAAAGTTAACCTATTTTTTCATGTAAACCGATCTTTGTCATTATTTGTGTTTGTTTTTCTTCATTCAATGTTTCTTAGATGAAACCAAGTCAACCCTTCATTAGTTTTTTGACTTGTATTTCTTTCATCTTGATTTTAGCTGTTCTGCATCGAAACTACTCAACTTACTGCCATAGTCTGATACTCAAACAGTGCAGATCTGAAACACGGATTAAAGAATAAGCTCTGAGCAAGAATCGAACTCCTACATCCTTTTACCTCGACTAGAGCTTATCAGAGAAATTCGGACAACTGAGCACTATTAAGCCTATCTTTACTACTTGGTGTGAAGAAGCTACTAAATAAGATGAAAGAAAAATTAGTCCTTAAGACAGTCATCTGCAAAATTCAGTCAATTTCTTGTGTTTCTTCTATAGACAAGTTTTTTTTTTCTGTTTATATTAGACTGAACAGCAAGAATTTTAGGACGAGACAAAATTGATATCCTGTCATTGTGTGTGTGTAAGTTGTTACTTGTGGAATATAGTTTGTTTTCTTTTTAACAGTAAGATGAATTATGATATAAACAACAAAAGCTTGTAAAATATTTAATCAAAATACACACCATTTGAAGGAATAACCTTTTTTTTCAAATTATCCTTTAACAATAAGCCATTTCTATAAAATTCTCAAGGTTCGGCAGTCAAAAATTCAGTGAAAGCATAAATTATGGCTTCCTTGTTATTACAGATATGAAGTTCAAAATGCTTGTAAAGATGATAATCTGTGGGAGGAATGTCAGATGTATATGAAGGAGGTAGCAAATTCTCTAAACTTAAGGCCAACTGAAAGGTGTGGAGTCTTGCATTTTCATGGACCTTTTCATTCAGTTCATATGAGACCCATTTTTCCCTCTTTTTATCCTTTCCTATTGCCTTGAGATGACGTGATATAATCGTTGTTGAACTCTTGAAGTTTCTAGAAAGTGACAAACCATCGTTGGCCATTTTTGTTGATCATTTTTCATCATTAAAAACAGGGCTTGGTCTCCCTCAAGGTATATTATTGGTATCTATATTTCCAAACCTAAACATTGAACCAATGCTACACAGTTTGCACTAAAGTAATGTTCACTTCAAATACTTTGTTCACAATATCAACATTAAACTCATTTTCGAATTGGGACATAATCTTTGGGATAGATACCATTGCAGTGACAGCTTTAAAACCTCTAATAATCATAAATTTTATATTTATTTATATTTGAATAATTGGGTTCCATTTTGTCTCTGCAGACAATGGAATCCCCCAACCCACCTGGCAAAGCATTTGGTGATCCTCAGGTGCCAAGAATCCAACCCTCAGCCTCACTGTAGTACAGAGGGGATCAATACATTTAGATCAGCTCGGCTGTAGGAGCTGCCGGGAGGACAACGAATGGGGGGGGGGGTCCACTCCCTGGTTTGGAATCTCATGTAGTCCTTCTCCTAGACTGGCTCTCAAGCTTTAGGAAGGCCATCAATCAATCTGCCCTGTAATTTTACCCATGGGGGGGAGATGGATTCATGCCTTCCCCATAGGCGTTACTGTGAAGTGAACATGAGCATCACCAAACAGACTTTGAAATCAGCTTGCCAATCCGTTGCCCTCTCTGTTACAAACTATTGCACATTATTTATTTAGATTTAATCAGCAAAAAGATGCAATTATTAAATGATTCCCCTTTAGCATTATTCTCTGTTGTGAAAAAAAAAACATTTCACGTGAAACAACCTAATATTTCACTAATTTTTTCTGTTTCTTTTTTTTCCATTTTTCTTCCCAGGTTTTGATTTGAAAGACAGGTTTACAAGTATGAGTCCCTCCAAATTTCTATCTGAGCCTCTGTATTCGAAACTGGTGTGACGTGATTATCAGTCACGAAGGTGAGACTCCTGCACCCCAGCAATCGTACTGATCGACTTGAAATAGCAGATTCATTAAAACAAAAAATATTGACAGAATTAATTTTTTTAAATTCTCCACCCACCTCACTTGACAGCTTTTCACATTTATTCCTGCTTGACAGCAAGTTGTCAATTTCTTTCCTAAAAAATTCTGAATCCAAAAAGAACAATTCATTGAAAGCTTCTTCAAGTTGATCCTCATTGTAGAAGTTCATGCCTTTAGGAAATAGGTCATGATGCCCTAAAGAATGTTGTTGATGTTGTGTAAAGACAAAAGCTGTAATAACATCTCCAACATTAAAAAACTAAGGCATATCACCCAAATCTGCAAAATAGAAACAAATGCTCAAAAAAAATTATTTACAAAATATTTTTCCTGTAAATGATATATTTTGATTGTAAATTAGTTTTCTATAGTGAATCATTTCCTTTATAGCATTCATTTGCAATGCAACTCTATAATAAAAACCATTGACCATGCATTTCAGGAGTAAAAATGATTCTTGAAACAACATTTTTATAGAAAAAATCCTCAGCATGGTTTCCCTGTAGACAAAATCAATTGCAATCCATTTCTTAGATAAAAATCCTTTGCATGGTATTTCTCTAGTAAAACAAATCATTTATAATGCATTTCTATAGTGAAAATTGTTGGCAATGTATTTTTATGATAAAAAAATCGTTTGCAATACATTCCTATCGTAAAAGTCTTCTCCAATCCATTCCCATAATAAAAATTCCTGGCATGGTATTTCTATTGAAAAAGATATTCCTTTTGTAAAGCTACTTCTATTTCATTTTTGAGGTCAAGATTGATTTTATATCAATTGATAAAAGACTTACTGTGTAAATTCTCATGAGACGAAAACCCTTTTGAAAAGGAATTCAATTCTGACATTTATAACTGTTTTTTGTTCATAGGTTGTATTCAACTTGTGTTATTTTTTGTTCTTCATCTTATTATTTTATCTTGCAGGAATAAAAATATTTATCATTGAAACGTGCGGGTTGCTTCTTTTGTTACTTTCGTTGCATGGATCTGTTTATGATTCAGAATTGGCAGTAAAATAACTGTCCATTTTTTGTTTCAAAAAAAGGAATTGAGTGAAGCAAAAAAAGCCGAGAGTCAAAGACATCTTTGTTGCAGTTCGTGTCAGGTACAAGGGAAGTAACTCTGGATAAGTAAAAAAAATCTTCCTCAAACCAAAAATAAAAGGAAAGTAACTCCAATTGTAGAAATCGAGATCTTAGATATAAGGGAAGTAACTCCAGATAAATGAACAAAGGTTACCTCCCTTATTTGATTGATCCATTTGGGCTTTCCTGAGTTTGAATCTCACCGAGTTTTTATTCTTTCTAAGATGAAAAGCTATGATTATCATACATCATTCGAACTGTTGTCCTCATTTTGGTTATTGTAGTCACAATGGTTTGACTGTAAGAGCTTGTATTTAATAACGATCTTGAAATTTCAAACTGAACCATTTTGTTCAATCCAGGGGGCTACACTCTTTTCTTTCTGTGCAGGGGAAAGGTATCTCGTATCTGCAAACTTGGTGCCCAGGTATGATAAGTGCTCAAAGTGACATTTTTTTATTCCAAAATTGATATTTTCGTAAATTTCAGAGAAACAATACTCTTTTTAGGTTCGTAAGGTGATGATATGAATCAAAATGCAGCTAGTTCAAAATTCCGAGTGAAATAAAATTGAGCATCTAGATAATAACGGAAATAACGTCGAAATTTGAAGCTATAGGATGAGAATAAATTTGTTCAGAATAAATTCAATTTTGACATCAACAGCGTTTTCCACAGGAAAATGTCTGAAATAGAATAAACAAACATCTAAATTCTTCAGAATCTAGATAAATTTAATAAACTCCCAGGATAAGGGGTCAAAAAAGTATTTCTTCCAAAATTTTTAAAAAAATAAAAACGTTCCAAGAAGGGGTGTAGTGGAGTACTGATGCTAATTTCCAAGTCTGTAGACAAAACTGTATGGCCAGGGGTGCTGGAACACTCACACACTCAAACAAACACATGCACATATAAAAAGGAAAAAAACCTTTCACCACCTACGGTTGTACAATACAATTTTCTTTTTAGAATCTGTGACCGAAAATTAGAAACATCCAGAATTTGGAGAATCTGGATATTATTCATAAACTATACCCTTCAAAATGAAGGTCAAAAAGACTCCTTTTTTTTTTTTTCTTTTTTTTCTTTTTGAATGGAGAAATTCAGAAGGGGTCTAATGGACCATTGATAAATGATAGGACCCTATTCCATCTTTGATGACTACAGTTGTTCGAAATCAATTCTTTTTTAAACGGTGCGTTGTGCACTTGAACACGGACACTCGCTCTTTTCTGTTATTTTATTCATTTTTTTTTTAATTCTTCCCTTTGATCATTCTTTTAGATTCCACTGCCTCATCCAAGGATCGAACTCCTGACCATTAAGTAATTGCAACGCTCAACCGATCCGGAGAACAATCAGAGGGTGTCATTTTTTAAGCCTTGAATCTAATCTCTGTTCTTTCATGATCGAATAAAGAAGTGTATAAGAATTTCAATGCTTATTCGAATCATCACAGAACAATTTCGATGAGAGGAGAATATACCTGTGATCGAAAAAACAACAAAACATCATTTTTTGTCTTGTTCCGCAAAGGAATTGCCTGAAATCAAATCAATATGGCATTGACTTCCATGAAAAATGGTAAAAAAAAGGTTACATACGTGAGAAAGGTCCAAGGAAAAGCGAAGATCTTTATATGGCCTGGGGATAGAGCTTTATATACTCCAATGAAAAATTACGGCCAATTACCAAAATTGTCTCTATCTCAAATTTCTGCATATCTCAAAATATAAAATATATTGCGCACAAAACACGACTGAAAGATTTTTCATTGCTAAAACAACTGCTGTTTTGAACGGGTGTTACAAATATTATCGTGGCTTTTGGAAGAAATACGAAAAACGAACATCATCGTTGACTATACAATTCCGATGTGAGATTCAAAATAAAGTTGGGCTCAAGTCTCTGACGACCGAAATATAAAGAGTCAAGGATGAATCGTTCATAACTTTTGGATATCCTAGCAGGAAAGAGTTTCAAATATCTCGATGCAATATACTTACCATTTGGTATATTTTGTAGAGTGGGTCTTCGATATACTTACAAGGCCCAAATTGGACAAAGTGTTATGTCAAGTTGGAAGGCTTGCCTGTCTATCTTAGAAATCAGCTTTCGAAATCAAGCATGGTGACACCAGTGAGAAGTATTCAACCATGTCAGAAATAAGAAAGCCAAAATATCATGCTGATAATGATATTCAATGAGCTATATGTGTCTGACACATGGTCATAGGTGTGGAGTTCTCACTAATAATTGAAGTAACTACAGTTGCAATCAGAGGTCTGTCTGGAAAATATATAGCCATTCTGAATAGCTCGAGAACCGGTTGCGTGATCTTGATGTAACTTGGCAACTAATCAGAAAGGACCTTACAGCGAATGTATTGTCGGACGCTATCCCATGGGGTAACTCAGTCAGTGGCGAGATACCATTGAGTAAACTTATGTACTGTGTGACGGTCATGTTCATGATGAACGAGTGAGTCATTATTTGCATCTCGCGCAGGGGTAGGGGGAGATAGGGGGAAAAACTTTGTTTCTCCCGGGTCTGTCAGCGCCCCCATCCAAATTTCACTCCTTATGTCTTTTAGTTTTCCCCAAAGAGATTTCAGACCGTGGATAAGATTAAAGGGAAATTGACGAAGTAGCTGATGGCAATTTCGAAAGAGGGTTGCTCCGAAAAGTTGAAGAGACACTAGATGAGTGTTGGGTCCCAAGGGTTAGTACTTTGAAGGGGACGAAGGCGCAGTTGCCCTCGGTAGGCTGTTTTTCCCTAGATATTGAATGGTTGGGTATTTTCCCGACAGACTTCCTAAACATTTACACACTTCAGCCTAGTTTGGAACAAGGCGAAATGGAGGAAATATGGGTAGGAAGATTGTGTTGCTTTCAAATAAGGAATATGCACCTGCTTTGAAAATCAACATTCGAACACCTGGTTTTGTATCTAGGTTCGAACATCTATTACTGGGAGCATTGGGGAATACTCAATTGTCTTAGCCACAAAGCAGACAGGTAGGTGAACCTATCGTTTTGAGTGCTTAGACAATCTGTCTCCGGTATGATTTCGACCTGGAAATCGATTGCTGGACGATTAGTCACGGGGTAAATTAGTCGATAGGACAATTTGTCTCCGGTATAATTTTGACCTGGAAATCGATTGCCGGACAATTTGTCACGAGATGAATTAGTCCATAGGACAATTTGTCTCCGGTATGATTTTGACCTGGAAATCGATCGCCGGACAATTTGTCATGAGGTAAATTAGTCGATAGGACAATTTGTCTCTGGTGTCTGTTATGATTTGTTTACGTTTGTTAATTCAAAATATACTTTTTATAGTTTCGTGAAGGGTCAACATTCAAAGAGTTTCTCGGGAGAATTATCATAGTATAATAGACAGGGCTGCTGTTAGAAACAGAGACAAATCAAAGAGGCAGTCTGCATCAACTTCTTGGCTGAATGTATGTCAGATAAGTTCAGAGTTCAACCTGATGTAGCTTCTGGTACTCAATAGGGACAAGATATGGAAATTCAAGTCTAACAAGGAAAGAGGAAGAAATATAAAGTCGAATCCTTGGTTGTTTCGGGAGCCAACATTTGAATGTTCTGTTTATCATCATCACGTTTGGATAACACACCTGAATAAGGCCGGAGGATGAATCGACCAAAACGTTGTGTTTATAACACAAGCAACAAAAAAGGGTTTAGTCAATCGGAAAACTCTTTGAATAAATGATACTTATTGGACAAATTATCTTTAACCAGTTTAGCATATTTGAATTTAGTCCCCAAACGTTATGTACAGACAAGAATCTTACCAATCAACATGGCCATCAGCAAGCTCCCCATTCACCGTACAAAATATGATTCGGAACAAAAAGTTCATTTCCTAACAGCAATTGCACATTATCTTAAATTTTGATATTTTGATGTCAATTGAATTGAATTTGTGTTTGTTTTTTGTTTTGTTTTTTTTTTTGGGGGGGGGGGGTTTGTTGTTTTTTTTTTTGTTTTTTGTTCGTTTGTTTTTTTCAATTTTGATCATCTGTTTGAGTTAGTCACGAATTATCCTATTGACAAATTGACCAGCGACCAATTGGCCGGCGGCGATTTGGTCGAATGCCTCTTTTGGAATTCATCATTACTCAACAGGTATTTCCAATCATTTTTCTTTCTTCATGGAAATAAGAACAGGACTCGATATTTTGCAGGGAAATAATTTTTATTACTTAGAAGCCAACAGGCGTCAAAACAGACTTTTTTGTCTTTCAACGAGAATCAAAAACCAACATAAACAAATGGAATTATACAATTTCTGTCCAACTGAAACAATTTTAACAATAAACACAAAAAGCTTCATCATATTGTCCGGTTATTTGAATCAATCTACAACACCGTTTTATCTCTTTAATTCGACAACTTTTGGGTCCGTCCATTGCCGGACTATCGAAATTGCCAGAAACCAAATCTTTCGATCAATATAGAAAATAAAACGATATATTTTTTAATATAATTTATATTATATAAATAATAGATAAAAATAAATATCGAAGTTTGCTCATGCTATTCTATTGGTTGTATTAAAGATAATTGTTAAGACTCTAAAAAAAAATGAGAAATACGTATCTAATTCTATGCTAAACTAGACATCGAAAGTTGTCGATTTTTGTGTTTTTCGATTCAGTTTCAATCCACGGGTCGGATTCTACCCATTCGGTTTCGCTAAATAACAGTTCAAACCGTGGATTCAAACTGAATAGAAGAAATCTACTGTCGGATCTACAAACCAATGGCGTCAAATTCACACCGGACCACCGATCGCTGGATTAGTGAGGTACAACCTTTATTCGATTTGTATCGATTGGCATTTATCTTTTATTAGTATAGATTAGTAATCAACGTTGAATGTGACTAATTTGACTGCAGATACTAGCAAGTACCGACTGAAGGGTCCACAACGCTTATAAGTATATTGTCCAGCGTCAATACTTCAATTTTAGAGGGCCAGCCTGCCTCGAAAATCTGCATTAAATATCTTTGTTTCTACTGGTCACTGGTGACAACGGGAAATGAGCAACTATCCCATTCATAAGGTTGGTCATCCTATCCTTTTTGTGATCTCTCTCTCTCTCTCTCTCTCTCTCTCTCTCTCTCTCTCTCTCTCTCTCTCTCTCTCTCTCTCTCTCTCTCTCTCTCTCTCTGTATTGGTCTTTCCTACTTCCTGTCCCTCTATCTTTCACTCTTCCTTTCTCATATTTCTAGATCTTTCTTTCTGTCATATCACTACACATAAAGCGTTATTTTATTGGAAACTCGTCAATTGAAGATATAATTTCCACGGGGCAGAAGTAAATCAGTGAATCGTACCAAATAAACTGCTTGCTATAAAGCCCTGGTCAGTGCACAAGTCACCCAAGCAATCGCTTGTAAGTTCGTTTTTATTGAATACCCCATGAGTGTAGTTTTGCACTGTTGGTTTATAAAGAAATATTCTGTTGAATCCAAAGATCAGCTTTGGAATCATGACCGTGAAAACTGCAGGACTATAGGATATTTACAGCGTAAATACAGAGAAAACCGCTTATTACAAACTATGATAGTGTTATCGAATAGTTATTGTAACGAAAAATCAGTTGATCTCAAACACTTTTTTTAAATGCTCACATTAAGCGTTTTCATTTGAAGTTATCAGCTGGTTATTGTTTCTGAAAGACCCCGTCTCAAAGTGATCACAATAAGCGGCTTCCTCTGTAATTAAGAATTGGTGTCCGTGTTTGTTAACTATGCGAAACATATAACTCAGCTTATAGAAGCAAATAAGGGTGACACAAATCATTCTGAACATTAGGTTTAATTCCGCCAATATCCTTTGAAAATGAAATGTTGAGCAGACGATATACATGAAGAGACACGCTGGGCGCATGCGTGGTTGGCCGGCCAAGAAAATGGCTGTCCACTGACAGCCATTTTTCTATAATGTTGAAAATGTTGTCTTCGCTGAAGAAAGCGTTTAAAATGAGGTTCAAAGAGACCATGCTATAAAGAGGTGATGGTGCATTAGTCTCACGAGTAATTGCTTGTGAGTTCGTTTTTATTGAAGACTCTATGAATGCAGTTTTGCACCAGTTGGTTTTATTGAAAAATATCTGAAGGCCCTTTTGATAGATTGATTGAGCGAGACAGAAAATGAGCGTGTGTGCCATATAGTGATTATCAGAAAGCAACATCGTCCCAAAAATCATTGCTAATTTTGCGAGCGGTCTTCATTGGATATTCCATTACTGTGGCTTTGTGCCTGAATAAGTTTTGTTAATATCTATATGTGTATGTGATAACTGTAAATTCTAAAGTTTACGGCGATCAATCATCACTACTGTAGCAAGTTCGCAATTCGCTTAGTTGCTTTGAACTTGTGACTTCGTGTCGAATTACCCTAAGCTTCATAAATACCTAATTATGTTCAATAACTAATCTCATTACGCTTGCGTATATTAATTTATTCGTTTAAATAAAAGATGTCCGACATGAAAATGAGCAAACGTTCTTCTTATTGATACCTGTAATTACATTCTGAACACTTATTTGGGTGGCCTATTCGTGATATCAACAGGTGAAAGACGCCATTTTCCCAGTAATCAGCAGTTGCAACAGAAGCAGCTTCTTATATGGTGTAGAGGCCGACGCAGAAATAGCGAAGAAATTCAGGACAGTCATAACTTTTTCTATTTTGATGCTTTTGTTTTTTCCTCTTCTCAGATATATAAAGGAACCCTTGGGAATTCATAACGTACAAAAATGGGTGACGAACTAAAAAAGAATAGAATATTACTTTGAATACATTTAACGTTAACCCAAATAGCATATTCTCGTTATTTGAACGTGCGGACACTGTCGTCTGAGTCCATAATTAGTCGTTAGTTCTCACGTTTACGAGAATTTGGGCTCTGTTAGCGATTACCTACGAATAGGGAGACCACGTCCAGTCCGAAATACTGAAAGTTATATCTGTGTGCAGAAGAACAGATATACTTCTGAATGTTATGCAGAATGCTATCAAAAAGAATAAGAAGTAGAAAATGGCGGGTATTTGGAAGAAACAATTTTCCGAACAGAGATCAATTAAATTTTCCTTATTCATATGTTTCATTTGTTAAAAACATTTTTTAATCATTAAAACTAAAAAGATATGAAAGTTTTAAACGCTTTTGCGACTCTTTCGCAACCCTGTCCATGAATTTCTTGAAATAAAAATATTTTGATATTTCAGTCGAGCATGAAATATCTTAAAACGGGGATCTAAATATAATAGCCACTTTACATTCATTACGCTTACATATATATATATATATATATATATATATATATATATATATATATATATATATATATATATATATGCTACCATCTTGCACAAGAATAATACTCTATCGTAAGACGAGTTATCTCGTCTGTAGCACTGAACTGACAACTCGCAAAGATGAGTTTTCTTGTTTGTGGCAGCAAACAGGTTAAAGTCTGTCGTTAAACATAGACCTTCCCAGAAATCAACCCGTTTTCTTACTTCTGGGCGTTACGGTGCCAATACCTTTTTGACTTGTTTAAACCATATCTTTTTTTTTTTTTCTTTTTTTTTTGCCGGACACAATTTGATGATCTCGGGAGGTTCATTTTGTGAGTCATGATGTCTGCGTGATTGTTTGACATTCTTGGAACATAGTCTACCCATCGCCATTCGAGTTTACTAGTGACTTTTAGGATATCTCTGACTCTTGTTTGTTTTATTGATATATAGTGCTGTCTTGTGGTCTCTCCATGGGATGTTTAGTATGATTTATGAGTAATAACAAATAAAATTTGGATAATAGTCTGGAAGAGGCTCAACGTTGCAAATACCGTCACCCCAGGACTATATCTTGGAATTTGGGCGAATGTGTCAAAGTGCAATGCACGTTAGAAAAATAGTGCAGGTTTTCCTCAGAGGTTTTCTTACGAAAAAGCTTTTGTAAGTAGAGATGGCATAAAGCGAAGAAAAAACTACCACTGATTCATATGGGATACTTTTTTGAGCGTTCCTTGACTCAAAATAACTGTATGTTAGGCTGAGTTGTCAGAGGTTGGAATGGTGGGAGGCACAGGAAACTTGGGTGCAGGAAGGAGAGAGATTAGCAGCAAGCGCTGTCTCTAAAACTGCTAGCGTCAAACGAACACCAGAAAAAAGTTGCGTAAAACGAAAATTGGGAAATACCTGTGTATAACATGGCGAGGCACCCACAAATTTGATAATTGGAAAGATTCATATGAGTGAACAATATCTCCTTGAACTTTGTCTGCTAACAATCACTATACGGCAGGGGATCTCATTTCTATTCACGAATCATTTTAATATCTCCTTTAGACTGGATTAGGGGGGATATCTAATCGCCAAAACTAAGGAGAAGGGCCCATACCTGACTACATGTTCCAAGCCATCATTCTTCCTCTGCTTGCGGAAGACACAACCATTATATAGAATGCATGACACAGACTATCAAGTCATACTGGAACAAGCGAGAGTCTAGAATTAAAGACATGCGTGGCTACAAGTACAATTTTTTTAAGAGGGTACCTATAAGAATCCATGTTGCGAAACAGATTTAGCGATATTGCATTCAGAGATTTATATATTCATGTGTAACATATGCAATTAATATAAACAGGGATGCGCAACCACTCCCTACTTTAACGGGAGTTATCTGACGCCTACATGCCCGACACTTTTGATAAGACAAATAATGCCCACGTCTACAATTGGATAGTAGAATGTCTACCGAGCAAATGCACATTATCATCGCTCTGTAATAATGCAACTGATTCCAAGGGTTTGGGTTAACCCTAACCCTAACCTTAAGCAAGCCATAATTGAACCTCCAATTATACAAACAATCAGAACATTACAATATGAGCAAACAATGTCTTCTTTAATTTTGTCAAAAAATAAAACATTTCTCCCACTTGGACTGCTTTGTTGGTGGGGGGGGGATTTCACTTACAAAAACCCTAGGGTTTTCAAATGACCATTCTAAGGGGGTTGGATGTTAAAGTGATCCAAGTTTACTGAGTTTAGCTTAGTTTAATACAAGGCAAGAGTGGGTCACTGTTAATATCGATTTCATTAAACTAAGAATGGTCTGCGAGATAATCTTGTTCACAATTTCTTCAAAGCAAGCACCCTATTTTATTCAACACAGAGCCAGAATAAAGATGAACACAGTAAGAACTTACTTCAGCCAGTGAGACTTAATTGGTCAATCATTGTTCTGGAGCTAGTATCCTGCTCAAAATATTCGTGTGTACAAGATTTGCCGATTTCTATCAATATACAATGTCAGGTGGAATTTCACTTCTTCTCTGCACGTTCTGCCACGTGTGAAGTTTCTCTCTGTGTTGGCCATTTCTCTCTGCAACTGCCAATTGCCTTTGATCAAACAGAAAAGAAGCAACCGGTCCCTTTGAGGGATTGGGTTTTTTGAGAATGCACCTACGTGTAATGTCCGCCAGGTTTTGGCAAGGTCTCTACAGAAATCAATTCTACATCATCAGATTTAAATGACAAACTGCAGTGCCAAGTGTGGTTTAACTAAACTTAGTTCAGCACAAGACTACAAATGTGGGCCATTTAGTATAGATTGAAATCACTACATAGTAGTAATGGTCTGCTAGACTAGTTTGTTAACCATTAACCCATCACAAGACATTCAGTTATTTAATAAACTTGACTCAATACAGCACAAAGCCACATGAGTGGTGCAACCAGTAAAGATCGAACTCACAACACTTTGATCTACAAGACGAACTTGCAAGATGAATCTAGAGGAATTGACCAAATCTGAAACAAAAGGACGAGGAATAACAGATTATCAGTTACTTTAGCAAAATTTTCAAATATTTTACAAGAACTTTTTCTTTCTTATGTCCATTAAGCTATTGACATCACAGTGTTGATTTTAACCAAAAAGTTGGCTTATCTAACAGTAGCTGCATTTGTAGCCATGCAGCGGAATGGGGACAGTTTACCCTCATGGATCGAATGGGTTGGTTGTCCCCACATTCCGGCAATATTCTCGATCGAGACATACACCTGAGGAAGGTTGTAGATTAGAGTGGCCGGAATGTTGTGTTCAAAAAAAGCCTAGATGAGGACGATAAAAGAATCCATGATCAATAAAAGGATAATTTTTAAAAAATACGTTGCTTCCGAGATCAACGTGATGAATAAGAATTGATATCGAGCTTATAAGAATCGGTGAATCACTAAATTGAACGAATTGAAATGCAGTCAACTATTTGATTGAATTAAAGTCAACACAGATTGAGACAGGAACAAATACAGAGTTTAGTTTTTAAGAAAAACAAATAGTAACACTCGGAGGACACCTTCCTATTGTGCTAAAAGGAGAAAAAAGATATATGTTCCCATCGATTTATCTGTCATTCTGTCTCTCTGTCTGTCTATCTATCTATCTATTTATCTCTCGATTTATCACAGTCTGTTCATATCTATCTATTTATCTATCTATCTGGCCTACTTGGATGGTGGGATAGTTGCTTAATTCCTACCGTCACCATTGGTCGGGAGTTGAGCTCGATGAAAAACTAGGATTCCGGATGCTGATTTCCAAGGAAGGTAGGGTCCTCTGCCAACAGGAAAGATTGGTACAACGCGACCTTTTAAACCAATTTCCTGGTTTTCTTTGAGTCGGAATGAGCTAAT
>OY735236.1:39134065-39319065 GCA_963457665.1 Thysanoteuthis rhombus | reverse complement strand
TGTGCTCGAAGTTGTTGTTGTTGTTGTTGTTGTTGGCAGCAGCTTTTTGAGTCAATGGACGACGATCAAATTGAGAAACTGCATTCTGTGATCCGGGGAAATCGTTGCCTGACATCCAGATTCTTACCTCTTCGAAAACTCCACGGACAGGCAGGTCACGATTTCCATGGATCACAGAATGTGGTTTCTCAATTTGATCGCGGTTTATTGACTTAGGAAGAAAAATCCAAATGCTCTACGCACACGTTCATTCCAACACGTGTCGCTTGAACACTTACAAACGTGGCGTGATTCAGTTCTTATACAAAAGTCACAAGCATTGCCATATATATATATATATATATATATATATATATATATATATATATATATATATATATATATATATATATACAGTGTCTGTTGTTTTGTAACGCACAAAACATGATGCAATATGTTTTTGCTAATATCTTAGAATGTAGACTAGATATGCCTTTCATATTTTGCAAACATGATCCTCAAATATATCCTGATAAAATGGTATTAAAAACAAATTATTTTTCATACTTACAGCAGGTTTTAAACTATTTTTAGAGTCTCTGAGTGAGGGATTTTTTTTTTTTTTTTGTTATAAATAAATTCAAAAATTGATCGGGGATTCTTCCAAAAGATTTTATAACGTATCGATATAATTTGTACTTTGAAGCTTTAATTTCAGTTTTAATTCAATGAAAGTAGCAGAAAGTTATCACAGACATGAAATTTACTTTTGCGTACTTAAAGCAGGTTTTAGACTGTTTTAATGTTTTTTTTGTCAACTAAGATCAACTTCGTTCACGCCATGTAGATAGAAAAATCAAACTCTGAAATTTAAAATCTTCAAAAAATAAAGAAGCTGTTCTATAAATATAAGATTCGATTAAAATCGATTAATTTAATGATTACTTAGGTCGATTTTGGAGAAGAAAATCTTACTTTTCACTGAACATATCGTAGAAAATACATTTGTTTACAGTGAATGTCTTGTTATTTGCCAACTAATTTCATAGTTCAAGAAGTCAATTTCAATTAAACATTTGTGATGAAAGCCTGCTTAAATTTACGAGTGAATCATGGGACAGCTGAAGCATAGATGATCAAATATGACAAAACTTATATCATCTACGATAACAAAGTATACTTACTCGTTGTGTTAGAACACCGTCATCTAACCGGCAACACGATGTAGTAATGGGTATGTTATACAGAGTGGCATGAAATGAGCAGAACAGTTGATCAGAAGTTTTGCCCTTCTTTGATTATTCATGAACGGATGGCATTGACCATGACAGTGGCAAAGAGAGGGGGATTATGATTTTTTAATGGTCAGCCTATTTTGCCCCACCCTGTTAAATAATCGAACAATGAGGTTTGACTTCTGCATAACTGTTCAGCTCATTTCGTGCCATCCCGTATCGGATCTGTCTTTGTTGTCTTTACCACAACGTTTCTGTCGCTATACTCTCCGGCCTTCCTCTCGTGTCTGATGCATGTGGACAACCTACTGGACACGGCCTAGTGAAACATAAAACAATCGGGATGTGGCTGTCTGTCAAGGACCCTAGTTCCTCAACCAGATCAGTGGCTATAAGCATAGATGGTTCGAATTGATGCTTTTTTTTTTTTTTTTTTTTACGAAACACTTTTAAGCATCGCCATAGCACAGGGGTTAACATACAGGTGTTGCAAAGAGACCGCAAATTTGCTTCTGGTATACCTGTAGAATACAAGGGTTCGTAGATATCTAATTTGAACGAGCAGGTTGTTGCAAAATACGAGGAGTGATCGATAAGTTCGTGGCCTGAGGTACAAGGACAGGAGTTGCTCCTCAGTTCCAACTAAATCCACGCACAGTTCGATTCTCTCAATGATAAACCAGAAAAATTGATGTCCTTACTTGTTATATGCAGAGACACTGTCTTTATTTGTCATATACTGTGTGACTGACCCTATTTGTCAAATACAGTGTGACTGTCCCTATCTGTCAAATACAGTGTGACTGCCCTTACTTGTCATGTACTGAGAGACTGTCCTTATTTGTCATGTACAGAGTGACTGTCCTTATTTGTCATACACAGAGTGACTGTCCTTATTTGTCATACACAGAGTGACGGTCCTTACTTGTCATGTGCAGAAAGACTGAGTAAACTCAATCCAGAGACGTTGGAATTCCGCCATAACCGTGTTGACTTGATTGAGACCTACCGTATTCAAACTAGCATCGATACCTCGGACCAAAACTGTCTCCGCTCTTTGTGTCCTGATAAGCACATATCTAGTGCAAAAACCCGAGGACCTAGTCAAAATCTCCAGGTACAGACATCTATTGGGCTGAGAAAGAATGTCCTCTCCCTTCGAGTGACCAAACCATGGAATGCTCCCAGTGAATCGGATATTTCCTCAACACCAATCAATGCATTCAAAAATAATTTATTGAAGGATATAGGAATTCAAACATCATTTTCCTATTAGCACAATTCGACTGTCTGGTTGGACACGATTTTTTGGTGTCCACATATGGTTTTATGACGCTATTTAGTTGCAATTAGAACCTATGTAGATGTATTTAGATTATTACTGTTTTATTTTTTCTGTTCCAGAAAATTTAGTCTCAGCAATTGTTGAGAAAATAGACTATATCACCCATCGTGCAGTCTACCGCTGCCTTGGTATCCTTCTTTAGGGTCACCAGTGTCCTCGTACATCACCTTAGTTGATGAGTCTCTCTTACTGAGGTAGCAAATGACTACACGATGTGCAATATTACTAGTTTTCTCTCAAGTTTCAATAGTCTAGAACAGTTGTAAACTTCATTTTTTCTGTGTAATCGTTCAATGAGTTGAACTGTGTGTGAATTTAGTTGGAACTCTGTAACTTATGTCTTTATATTTTGGGCCAGGGTTCCGTAAACTATTTCGATATCATTCACCTTCGCGTCTAAATCACAATTTTCATTCACTCTCGACTAAATCTTCTGGTGTTTCTAATCGTTTTTTGTCATTCTTTCTTTTTTTTTCTGAGAATAATTTTGTACATCATTCATTTCGTATCACAGGATCGTCTGGTCTACCTCAAAAGGTTATACAACAGTAGATTTGGGAAATATCCCATTACTTAGAGAATACAAAACCATTAGATTAAAAATTAACAGCTCCGTTGCCTATAAAAAAAAAAAACAATAAGCAGGGCCTGATTAAGAAGGGTATTGACTGGGCTGAAGCCAGGGGTCTCTCAATATTTAAGGGCCTCTATGCAACCTTAATCCGGCCCTAGCAAAAACAAGTTACCAACAATGCTTTTTTTCTAATTACTTTCTTTTAAATATAGATATCTGAGTAAAGTAAGTCATTCATACTTCATTCACCCCAAAGTAATTTCCTTCATCCACGGGCGAATGATTCGCTAATCTAAGAAGCACTGCTTTAGGCCACGAACTTATCGATGGTCTCTTGTAATTCTTTTGTGCTTGTTTCGGCTAACAGAAACATCGGCTAAGATAGGATTGCCAGATTGGGCTACAAGGGGAGATAATCCGAGCTTGAGCTCCGAGACTTACCCAACGCAGGCATTAGAACAGCGTCAAATTTGGAGATAAAACTAGTCCGGGGGAAGAGGTGAAACACCAGCTTGAAGAGAACGGTATTGAACCTTTGCTTTCTGTAATCTTAATTTTTTAGATGAAGCATCGTCGAGTAAGTATGAATACAGGGGTTCAATTTCAACCCCAAGAGGCTGGTATTGAACCTCTACCTCCAGACTTGCTCGATTTCCAAATTCGATGCTATTCCATAGCTCGGGTAAGTATCAGAGATAAAACTCTCATCTTGTAGCTAAATCTAGCAACCTTGGGCTAAGATGGGCCTAGATACGCTAAAGGTCGGAAAGAAAAAGATTGTGAATGATTTGGGCTTCGGTTCTATTTTCCATTGAAGTCGCCATTTTCTTGTTGTACGGGAATCCTTTTCTTCTTTTTCCGGTTCTGCATTTTGTCGAGAGCGCTGGAGATCGTGTAGAGCTCACCTCTGACATTACTGACCAAGTGGCTAATACTCTTCATATTATCCAATACTTCCACTGACTGCGTGTAAGGGTCATAGGTCACGGCGTAAGGAGATTTCAGGTTCATGGCGAATTCTCTATCAAAGAGATAAAACAGGAAACACATTTAGAGTTGATATCCACACCTTGCATAAATAAATCACCGTAGCATGCGCGTGTACCAGAACTAATTATCTAAACAAATTTTTTTTTTAAATAGATCTTTTGTCAAAATTATTATCTAAAAAAATACTTATACAAGATTTGGGCATTATTGGTCAAAAATAACCAGAGAGCCCAAAAAGCACCTTTTTTGAAGAAAAAAAAAAACGTTTTTAGATTACATCTAGTGGTGTGTTCATGTAGATTTTCAAGGTTGTAGACCCAAAAATATGACCAAGGGCGCCTGAACGCACACTCACATATATAGACACATATGAGCAAAGAGAAAAGAATCTGTAGCCCGCTTGGCTGGTTGGTCGGGCCACGTTGATTCGTTTTTCATAACATAGGTTTATCAACATGTTAGCTCTCACGAACCACCTAATCATCCTAGCAAGTCATCATCCCAGTATCACGGACGTAATTATTGAGGAAATATGCAAAAAGTGTTATCTCATAGGTGGCACTGGATTCTTTCTTGGACCCCGTCAGTCAAGGTTGACAATGGGTAAATAGCTTTTAGCAGCTATTTCCGGGTCCCTTCACTCAACCATGCTGAAGACTTCTAAAGGGAAGAGGTACTCAATACGTCTTGAAACCAGTATGGTCGAAAGGGCGGCGGCATTCATTTTCCCGAATCTCTCTTCACCGCTGCCTTTTACGCCGCATTTCCATTGGCTGAAAGATCATTTCCCTTAGTCATCACGTTACTGTGTAGCAAATAACCCGAGAACAAAGGATGTCAATTTTAGGGCTCTCTTTAATGTTCTATTGAATTTCCAAAAAACTTCGACTTTTCATTTTCTTTAATTAATGTGATAGAGTTATTTTTACGGGACCCAAAAGAAATTCGGACAAATGGTACGGACCCCCGTAGGGCATGTCTCCCACCTTTATACAGCACCTGGTATTCCCAGACGGTCACCCATCAGATTATTGACCTGGCTTGATGTTAATTAACCTCGGTGATCGTACGAGAACTAGTGTATCCCCACACGATTTGTCCGATTCGGCACTGGACTTATCAAAATGAATCATCTTGTTCGCTGTTGCGACTAGGTTAAACATGCTCTGGAGATTTCTTATTTTCATCATTTTTTACGAGAGAAAAAAACTGGTACTGGTGTGAGAACGTTAAAAAATATACTTCGCTGCAAAAGGTGTTTCAAATTCACGTTTTAACCACATGAAAACAGCTGACGAGATATCTTTTGAGGAATTCCTTTGTCCAGTATTTTCTTACTCAGGCCGAATATCGGATGATTATTAAAAATAATTCATAAAAGGTGATTAAGGTGATGAATGTAATGATAGTCGTGGATTGAGATATCATTAGAGAAATTTGACTGTTCAAGATCTCAGATTTTCGGAAATGCTAAGTCATTTGATTCCAGATCAATGAAACTCAACTTCAAATCTTAAATCATTGTTTGTATTAAATATGATCTTCTCGTTTAAATAATTCTAAGAATCGGGTTCCTTATAATGGAACATGTTCTGAAAGGATTGACCCGGAGCTAGGGGAAGATTTGACAATGAAAACCAGACCAAATTGTGATGAGGACGCATTTCTATTCGTTATTAATTCTCCTACACAACTTGGTCCTGTGTTTTTGTTCCTTGTCGTTAAACCAAACATTAGAAATCGTTATTTGAATTACCTGAGTTTCTCTTTAGCTTCGTGGAAAGATTCGCTGACGAAATAGGCATCTTGAAACGTGGATATCTGACACTCTTGTCGTATCACATGGGCAGGATCGAACGGGTACTTGATTGCAGCATCTGTAAGTACGTGCTGAAATAGATTTTAAAATATACGTCAGTTCGATTGCGACAGCCAGGGCCCTTTGTGGCCATGCCTTGTTTAGAATATGCATCAATATATTCTATGTTAGGATGCGTGTCGATATCAACTCCTCAATTCACGGACCGCTTGTAATTGACAGTGGAACTCTTCAAAGAATAGAATGGAAAATAATGGAACTCTTCTGTGAATTGAATCAAAAAAACAATTTTCAATCCACTAAATATTCAAAGGGAGATAATTCTGATCAAAATTGATTCCCCTGCATGATTTTTGAATGAATTTAATATTTAATTGGTATATATTTATCATAAACTTTGACATTGACAAAGGGAGGATTGGGTTATAGCATCCTGAAGCATTTACGAAGTCTGTCCGAAAAAAGGACAAACCTCGAATGTTAAATGATTTTATGCTCACCTTTAGTTCTCCGATTGATGATAGAAGTCCGGCACCGTAAGCCCTGAGGCTGCCCTTTTCTCGACACAACCCAAACTCAATGGTGAAGAAATAACACTGAAATTTGAATAAAGAAAGGGGAGAAAAGGAAAAGGAAATCAAAGACTGAAAAGTCAATGCAGTGAATCTACCAAACAAAGATGATTTTTAAAGTTCACTTAAAGAAGATAAAAGAATCAACCAATCAGAACGTTGCACATGAACCAGCAAAAAAAAAAGGATTCGAGTCTGAATAAATCTTATAATATGATGCAGACGTACCACTGATTCTTCGGCAACTAACATTCTGAAACCTCTTTTAATCCAGACAAAATCGCGATTGGACACACGAATTTCTTGCAGTTCTCAAAAAGGTCAAAGTATACGACACAATTCCGCCTTGATTATATTTTAAAGACAACAACCTAAGATAATGAATTTAAAAGCTATAGTCTAGAATCTACAAATCTTTCAGCTCCAAATGAACAGGATAACCCTTAAACACTTCTAGTCAATGATGCAACTGCAAACAACCAGTAATTCTGACAATCCTCCTCTTCCAGATCTTTCTAATTAGTTCTTCAGAGCAAAAAATCGTACAATTAATCACGTTGGGGTGGTAAAATGTCAAAAATCTTTATAAGTATGGTATTGAACCTGTATTATTTATATACCTGTGTCTGCTTCATTCATATTGATAAACTGTATAATCCATATCAATGTATTGTACTTGACAATTCAATTCAAATTTGATATTTGTTTAATATAAGTTTCCAACCGTTCTGAGATGTGTATAATTAGTTTCTCATAGGTGTATTTTCAAATTATTACATGACTTCTGTGGGTCCGGTAAAATAGATAATCTGACATAGTTTTGGACCCAATGGTGCCGGGAATTGGTGAGCAACCTGTACTCATTTCCTAAGCTTAGCTTTTGTTTGATACAAGACCAACAGGCATCTGGTTACGATTGAACCTACAACACTAGAAAATGGATCAACGAAATTCCCTCGTAGATCAATTTAAATTAAAATGTCCACGTAGACTTGTAAAAGAAAACTTCGAAACATAGATTCCAGCAATGATAGATACATCGGGAAATACATGTCGCGGAGGTCTTGAAAGCGTTAAAGTATACGATGAGGATTTTTGTACGGAATGTAAAATCAGGACGGAAAATTGAGAGAAGTGGGTGACTTACAGATGCTAACTTTGCTATTTCCACGTCCGAGACCCCAAGGGAGGCCAATCCGAGCTCCTGCGAAAATTGGGCAAAGTCTGGGTCGGCAAAAAGGGGCATATGGCCGAGTAACTCATGGCAACAATCTCTGCAAGAAAAAAAGACGGAAGTATTTTGGGAATTTCGAAAGGAAGAATTGACTGAAAAATGGTAAGATTATCTTTGATTCTTTATTAATTGAAGCATCGTCTCTCTCTCCCCCTCTCTTTCTCTCTCACTCTCTCTCTCTCTCTCTCTCTCTCTCTCTCTCTCTCTCTCTCTCTCTCTCTCTCTCTCTCTTATTCTCGCTTCTTGTCCCTGTCTCCCTCCCTCCATCGAAATTTCTCTTCACACTAATCCCCAGCTTTTTATTGTCCATTGTTTTCTCGAAATATTTTCTTTTTCTCTTTTCTCTTCTTTTTCTTGTCCTCTCTTTCTCACTCCATTCCTCTCTCTCTCTCTCCCTCTCCCTCTTATTCTTGCTTCTTGTCCCTCTTTCTTCTTCTCCCCCTCACTTTCTCTTCAAACTCATCCCCAGCTTTTTATTGTCCACTGATTTCTCAAAATATTTTCTCTTTCTCTCTTTTTCTTGCCTTCATTCCATTCCTCTCTCCCCCTTTCTCTCTCATTCTCCCTGCTTCTCCTTCTTTCTCTCTTTCTCCCTCATTTTCTCCCTAATTAAGCATCACAACCATGTCTAGCTTTTTATTCTTCACAATTTAATCTCAATATATTCTCTCTCTCTCTCTCTCTCTCTCTCTCTCTCTCTCTCTCTCTCTCTCTCTCTCTCTCAATTTCTCTTACTCCCTTACTCTCAGCTTCATTTTTTAGATCTTTCTTTTTCACACCTACCGTATTGTCAAACTCTCAGAATTGATTTTATTATCACATTTAGTCAGGTCTAGAATTTAAGATGTGTGAATTTCAGACATGAATTATAGAGAGAGAGAGAGTAAAGAAGAAAGAGTGATTCAGTGACTTCGTGTCGTGTTTTTTTTTTGTTTTTTTTTGTAATCATTGAATTTCTGTAATGAGAATATCATTTTTATCTGGTAAGAAGAATATAGATAGATAGATAGATATAGATATAGATATTTCCTCTCGTTTTTATTTATAATTACAAATAAATTACGATATTCTTTAGGGTTTCCCTGGCGTAGTGGTCTAGGGTGCTCTACCAGGCATCTGTTGACTTTTGGATTGAATCCAACTGGGAGAAAAACGTTTTTTCCTTGCTTTCAGAGTCTGTGGTGGATTAACCATTAGGCTGAGTAGGCCTTTCCTTTCTTTCGGGCTTTCGATGCTCGTGGCGGATTGAACATTAGGTTGAGTAGGCTTTTTCTTTCTTTCTTTTGTCAAACTCTTACAATCGAGTTTTGACTTTATTTTCGTACGTAACAATGACGGATGACAATGACAAGAAAAAAAACAAGTGACTTCATGCACAAAAACAGTAACACAGTGACGTAAGCAAAAACTAATGACGAATTCATTCCCACTTCTAAAGCCCAACTCAGGCCGACTTGCTCTGCTAAAATAATTGAATTCCATTCACTGGAACCACTGTGAAAGAGTTTAAATGAGATGTGTGGTTTTGTAATAACATCGTATGGAAAAATTAATTCTGTTTTGCTTACTTTCTAGATCTCAATGAAGAAAGGGAGTTTGACCTTAGCACAGTAAAGCTTGTAATTTATATTGTCCTTCCCTCACGCGTCCATACGTGCACTCACACACACACATACACATGAAATTCCCTTCTCTCTCATAAATATGTACATACACACAGACTTCCTAACAGACACGCACGCACCTGCCCCCTCCCTTCTCTCTCTATCTATCAATCTATCTATCTATCTATCTATCAATATATATATATCATCACACACATGTGCTTTTTTCTCTCTCCTCTCTTTCCCTTTCTGAATCTTACACATTCTATCAAAATGCAGGGTTTCATACTCTCCTCTTTCTACATTTCTTTAGCTTCCCTCTTTATTCATTGGCACGTGTGGGGTATTTGTGTGTATATGTGTGTGTGTGTGTGTGTGTGTGTGTGCATGTGTGCATGTGTGTCCGCATGTGTGCATGTGTGTGCGTGTGCTTGTGTATGTGTGTATGCATTCATGTATGTGTATGCGTGTACGCATGTGAGCGTGTGTGTGTACTTGTGGATGCGGGTTCGTGTGTGTATGTATCTGCTTTTGTCGTAACAGCCGGATCTTTCTGTTACCTATTCGTCTTCTTTCTTACTTTACTTCCGAGACTATTCTCCTGATCTCTTTCTCTCTCTCTCTCTCTCTCTCTCTCTCTCTCTCTCTCTCTCTCTCTCTCTCTCTCTCTCTCTCTCTCTTCCCTGCTTCCTTCCTTCTATCAATTTTACTTTCTTTCACTTTTTCTTTCTAGCATTCATTTCTTTTTTTTCTTTTCTTTTTTCTTTCTTTCTTTTCTTCTTCCTTCCTTCTATTGATTTTTCTTTCATTTGTTATTCCTTGCACATTTTCATCCTTTTTTTATTTCATCCTTTCTCTTTTCTTCCTCCAATTCTTTTTCCTTTCTCTTACTTTTTTCTTCTTTTTCTTTTCTTTCTTTATTTCTTCTTTCTATTAATTTTATTTCTTTTTTGCACTCATTTTCTTCTCATTCTTTTTCATTTTCTCTCTCTTTCTTTCTTTCTTTTTTTCTTTCTTTCTTCTACATCTTTCTTTTTTCTTTCTTTTCTTTCTTGGTTTTTTCCCATCCATTCATTTCTCTTTCTTTCATTTTTTTCTTTCTTTCATTAATTTCTTTTGTTCCTTTTCTTTTTTGTTTCTTTTGTTTTTTCTTCCTTCCTTCAATTGATTTTTATTTTTATTTCTTATTCTTTGCACTTTTTCATCCTTTTTTATTTTATTTCTTTCTTTCTCTTTTCCTCCAATTCTTTTTTCTTTGTCTTACTTTTTTCTTTTTTCTTTTCTTTCTTTAATACTTCTTTCTATTCATTTTGTTTCTTTCCTGCACTCATTTTCTTCTCATTCTTTTTTCTTCTCTCTCTCTCCCTCTCTCTCTCTCTCTCTCCCTCTCTCTCTCTCTCCCTCTCTCTCTTCATTTTTCTTTCTTTTCTTTCTTCGTTTCTTCCTTCTATTCATTTCTCTTTCTTTCACTTTTCCTTCCTTCCGTTCATTTCATTTCATTTTCTTTTCTTTTCTTTCTTTCTCTTTTTCCTTCTTCTGCTTTTCCCCCTCCATTCTCTTTCCCCAAACCCAAGAACCCATACCAAGAGGATTGAGACTCAAATCGAAAAATCAAAATGGATTTAAACAAATTACGTTTGATCCACCCAAACAACGTAATCGGTAACAAAAGCTTAAAGATGCAATTTTAACCATGGCTTTGTTTTACCGTCAATTTTTATCGAATCTCCATTTGACTAGTGGTAAAATAAAGCTCATAGCAAAATACAAAAAGCAGCGAAGAACAACAAGAAGCAACGAGAAGCGAAGCAAAGATATCATTCATTACCTCTGCCAAACACGTACCCAATCTAAATTCTTCAATTAATCTCCCCTAATCTCTGTATGAATTTTTTAATTGCATTACCTCTGCTTATCGTCGTTTCTGATTGCTTCCTGTTGCCTCTCGTAACTTACAGGGACCGATTCAAATTAGAAATTTAACAGGAATATTCCACAGCGAACGTAATGACTGCAACAAGAATTTCTGGATATCTTTATAAGAGTTTGTTTTTTTTTAATTATATTTCCATTGCTTCTCAATGCTCCTCGCAGTTTCCCGTTGCTTCACGTATTTCACGCGTACCAAGAAAATGCAGTGAGCAAAAGATCCTTCTGGATGAGCATTGGATGGTTGGTCCCAAGTTCTGAGATCACCGGGCAGCTTTGCTGGCACTTGTTATTCATGATATCTCTAGGACAAAGAGAACTCCTTGGCAAGGTCCATATCCCTTCCAAGTTACATGTGACGGGTAATTTTTACCTTAATTTTCAAATACAACGACTTATTCATAATAATACACTAATTTACTCGAATTAGTGTCTTTATCTTAGTTGTTATATTCACAATGTTTAGTCCTTCTTCGTTTGCTTGTCGTAATAGGTAACTTTCTGGGAATTTCAAATCTAAATTTACATTGTTCTCAAATCTTCCATCGTACCTTCCATTTTCAGTCAGTTTACTCGAATGATGACGATCTTTTCACCAGACATACAGTGTCAAGCCTTCGACTTTGTGCTCTATAAACCTATCCTCTACCACTGAGCTATTTTACAAAGCAGCAGACAAGGAACAAAAAAAATAGTTTTGTACACGTACGGTTCCGGAGTATAGAACGGGTCAGAGCTATGACGGATGTATTGCGTGCAGTGGAAGACACGAAAGGCCAAGCCTGCCAGGAAGTCACGTGATGATAAGTAACCAGCCACGGGACGAAGACTGAAGCCGGTCCGGGCTGGAAGAATAAAGGAGTGGCTTAAGAATCAAGATGGTTTTAAGGAAGGTACTATTTTATACGGAAGGAAGAAAGAAAGAAAGAAAGAAAGGACAGCAGAAAGGGAGAGACAATAGAAAGATTAAAGAAAGAACGGGAAAGGACAGCGAAAAGGGGGAGGGAAGAAAAATGAAGGAAGGATAAAGATGAATGCAAAAAGTAAGAAAGGAAAAAAGAAAGAAAGGGGGAACAGCAAAAGGAAAGACAAGAGAAAAACGAGAGAAAATGAAGGAAAGAAAGAAAGAAAGGGATGAAGGAAGGAGGGAAGGGGACAACGAAAAGAGAGAAAGAAGAAAAATGAAGAAGAGACAAAAATGAACGAAAAAAGTGAGGAAGAAAGAAAGAAAGGGGGACAGCAAAAGGAGAGGAAGGCGAGAGAAAATGAAAGACAGAAAGGAAATAATAAAGGAAGGAAAGAAGGTGACAGCAAAAAAAGAGACAGAAGGAAAGTGAAGGGAAGATAAAAATGAACGAAAAATAAAAAGAAAGAGAGAAAGAGAGAAAGAAAGTGAGAAAGAGAGAAAGAAAAGGAAGAGTAAAAAGAGACAAAGAATTTTAAAAAATGAAAGAAAGGAAGGAAAGAGAGCGGAAAGAAAGACAGAAGAAAAGTGAAGGAAAGAACGGATTAAAAAAGGATATACAAAGAAAGAAAGAATTAAAAAGCAGACAGAAAAAAAAGAAAGAAAAAAGAAAGAAAGAGAGAACGATGATAGATGACATGTAAAGAAAGAAAGGAAGAAAAATACTTTTTGTCTAGATTTCTCAGATGAAGAATTATCATGATCTCACACTTATTTACTTTTATCCTCATCTTGTTTGTTATAGTCACAACTTTCCAGTCGTTGTACCCTCCGGCTTTCTCCCGAAAAGTCAATGGAAGAGGCAGACAAGTGACATCGAAAGGCCGAGTCATATGATACGAGATATCCTCTGTCATGAACAATGGGATGAGAATAATCTACCCCTGAGGATTGGATAACAGGCTCGGTTCAAAATTCTCAGAATGGTTATCAACTACGTCAGACACCTGAAGAAGGCTGCAGTGGGAAACAGCCGAAACACTGTGACTAAAACAACCAAGATGAGGACAATAGTCCAAGTAAACCTGTGTATGATAAAGAAAAATACATTCATATTACGTATATGCATGTACGTATACACGTCTGTGTACGCATATGTGTAATTTGTTAATATTACAGAATGTCGAATAATCGAACACAAACCTTTTAAAAATCTTGACACATCCTCAAGCTGCGGAATATTGTCCTCTCTGTAAAAATAACATTTCTTAATTATTTATACGATTAATTGTATTGTCTTCTTTTATGGTGGCAAATTTCTTTTAAAGTAACGAAGTAGATTCGTATCTCTTTATTTATGCATTAAAAATTAGTAGTTACCAAAATAAATAAATGAAATACAATTATTAACAGGGGCACATAGACGCTTTATAAGTCTAGTCCATCCTATGAAAACCACGATATTCTCGGATATTCGACTCGAAAGCTTTGGAATACTCCCAAAGCTTGGCATTGGAAATCTAGAGATGATAAATGAATTCATGGTGTAATGTACAATGATATGAGTTATGGAGTTCCAACTAAATTCACATACGATTGATTACAAGGAAAATCTGAAGTTCATAAATGTTCCAGAAAATTGAAACTTGGGGGTCAGCAATGGTTGAGAAAATATACAATATTGACCATAAGCAGTCATCTACTACCTCAGGTCGACTTTTTTTAGTTTCACTCCCATATTATTTTACACCCAATATTGTCCATTATTCAACAATTGCTAATCCTCAAGTTTTAATTGCCTGGAACATTAACTTTAAATTTTCTGTGTAATCACTCAAACTCTTTTAACTCTTATTTGAATCGCTAGGAGACACGCTGTTATAAAGGCTGAAATTCACGTGATATCATGATTCCTTGCTGATCTGCTCATGTGACATTACGTCCAACATCTTCTGTTTCTGCACACGTTTACGAGGTGCGTGATAGCGTGAGGTTGCGTTTCTTCTAATCTTGATTTGGTAAGACTAATTTTAAAGCAAGGATGTGCATCATGTGATATTATGTGACTACTTGTAAGTTCACGTGAGGCGATGCGGTAGAAGTGTGAATACAAATGATGATTTTCGTGAGCTCACGTGACGGGATAGCAATGTGTTCCTGCCTGAAGAGGTGTGTGCTATTTTATTCGAAAGCTCACAATGGCTCAAGATCTCCTGATTCAAAATTTCATTTCATTGATTCAAGACTTACCTGTAACCACAATATTTTGATAAAAGCGGCAGGTTCTTCTGGTACTGCTTACAGGAATGAGTCGGGTACAATCTGGTCAGTTCTCGATACACGGTACCCCTAGGGTATAAATTTAAATTAAGATTTTAGAATTAGTTGGTACTATAGATGGAATTCAAAACCAAAATCACCGGTTCTTGAAATATTTAATTTAAAATCAAATCTGCATTTCAAGATATATTAATTGTGTTACGGGAAGAGTCAATAACGTTCCAACTTTTGTTCGGATAATCGAAACTCTTTTTCCGGTCTTTGATCTTTTCAATACAACGTTTTGGCCGGTCTATTCTTCAACACTCGCCATGTGCATGGTTCAAGAAAAGTGACATACATTTTTCCTTCCTTTGTTTCCTTTGAAGGATTCTTTCTTGGTTTATTGTTTCTGTACAGATAGCTATACAGATGTGGTCAGAATGAATAGATTGATAGAGAGAGAGAGAGAGAAAGAGAGAGAGACTGGGTCGGAAACAGGCTTAGATAGATAGATAGATAGATATTAACAGAATGAACAGATAGATTTATAAGGTCAGAATGAATAGATAGATAGATAGATAGATAGATAGTTAGTTGGATGGGTGGATGGACAGATAGATAGATAGATAGATAGATAGATAGATGGATGGATGGATGGATGGATGGATAAATAGATAGATCAAAATCTTTTAGTCTCACCAAGTTTTCACTTCTTCTTGTGTGTATTCCACTCTTGGAATAGGCTGTCCACTTGAAAGAAAAGAAAATCATAATTAGTTTCCCTAAAATCAAATGCAGTTGGTGCGAAGGTCGCTTGAAAATCCGAATTTCGTCAATGCCTTGGATGAGAAAGAAAAAAACGAGCAAACCAAAAAAAGAAAGGAAGATAGAAAGAAAAAAGAAACAAACAAAGTTTGAAAAGAAAGAGACAAAGAAATAAATAAGATAGAGAAGAAATTACTTACTATTTGTAATTGTAGGCAATTTCTGCAAAATGGATTCGTCGCTTTCGATAAACAGTATCTTTGAATCCCTAGAAAATAATCAATCATTTCAAAAGTCGTTGGCAATAATTATGACAAGTTTTAATAATTCAGGACTTCATTTTGTAATTGAATCGTAAATATTTTGAAACTCCAGATTCTGAAACGCTGAGGTAGTTTGAAAAATGAAAAATAATAAAGAGACTGAGAAAGATTTTATTTTTTTAAACTTATTCTACATACAAATATGATTATAGCATAAATATAGTTATTTCATAACATCCCCAATACAAGAGCTCAAGAAGGATTGAATCAACAAACACTTTCTAGCAAGACAGCTCACTACTATATTATTTATTATAGCACTGAGGGTAAAAATGATACAAGTTGAATCTGTTCCTACTTGAAGGTCGAGATAGTTGCAATTTCAAATCAGAATTTTTAATGTTGATTTTCTATGCAGACAGGTCTTCTCTGCTTAGATAATCGGCGCAATATAATCTTCCTGTTCCCATTCTCCCTTTGGCCTTGTGCCAGACTAAACTAAGCCTATTAAAAACAAATAACACTATTTGAATTTTCATGGTCGATCGACGACTGTTAACCTAAACTTGATTCGACCTTCAGCTGTATTCACTGTGTTTTCGACGCTCAGTCTCACATATGTAATTCAGACGCATTTTGGTCAGAGTATGCGTCTTATAGACTAAAAATTAAAAAAAGAGGTTACTCACAGGGTGATCTGCGTCCAGCTCCGTTCCGTACATCAAGACCCTGTTGGCGAATTTGTCAAGCTCTTGGATTTTTCGGGGAAACCAAACAACGTCATCTGAGAAAAAATATACATAAAATCATACATAGAACATTACTCATCGGCGAAGGGAAACCGGCTTGAGTTCAGTTGCGATAAAAAGCCACAAAATAAGATGAAAGTAGAAGCAAAAATTCGTAGTAATCGTTTACAATACTTCATCTAATAAAGCAAATAAGATAGATACAAATTGGATCGCAGATACTGAACTACCAGTTAATAACCAATACGGCGCAGAGAGGATCTGGATAAGGAATGAGTTTAAGGGTTTGATCTGGATTCGTTCTTTCCGCTAAGTTCCAGTAGCTCAGTGGTAAGAGCGACGTTGCTTTAAGCGAGCCATCCTTCGGAAAAGAATGTCATAGTCCGATTCGTACACGGAACTTATTTTTATTCTGATCCGTGCTATTAATATGCTTACATACTGCTGAAGGGAACTCGGCCTAGGTTTAGTTGCGATAAAAAGCATCAACAATTAAGATGAAGATAAATAAAAATTAGTATTGATGATTAATAACCTTATAATATAAAAGCCCATGTCATTTTTTTGTCTGGTCGTTGGTTGATTGATTGGTTGTTCATGCCAAAACAGAAAAAGAGAAAGTAGTAATGTAAGGCTCTACTGTGTCCGTGTGTTAACGTACGCAGAAGCAAACAGAAAGAGAGGAAGCGAGTAAAACAAGACCCTAGTGCGTCTGTGTGTTCGCATCTCTATCACTACTACCACTACTGCTAAATAGCTCGTTAACTGCTACAGATAATCTCTTATCCGAAACCTATGGGACCACACTCATTTCCAGAGTTTGGATTTCTTTAGACTTCAAAATGGTAGAATAGGAATCGTATACGAGGTAGACAATTAAATCTAATCTTTAGGAATGGCAGCGTATCTCATACAGATTAGCACAGAATCAGGTGGATTAAGTACATAGATGACAAGGCTGGCTGCTTCAGGGTCAAACTCCACTCTGAACGCAACTATTTCAGCCATTGAGCTGAATTTTTGAGAAAATGTTTTCTCGCTCATGGGGGTGTGAGAGTGTGTGTGCAAAATATTTCTACTATAAGGTCGAGAAAGGTAGGAAAAGTAGGGAAAAGGAAAAGAATTATAGAAAAGTTTTTTTTTTAAGGAAAAGTGATAAGTTTTTATTAAAGAATCTGTTTAATGACACCGGATGACTCAATCTGGCGTCTATAGCTTTCCTTTTCTATTGCTCTCTCTCTCTCTCTCTCTCTCTCTCTCTCTATTACTCTCATTCTTTCTCTCTTCCCCCTTTTTTCTCTTCCTTTCGCTGATTGATCACATAGGAATCTCTCTCTCATTCAAATCTTATAACCTTTTCACTTTTTAGTCTTCACCAAAGCTTGAAATTGTTGTTAGGTTAGGATAAAAAGAGATCAACTAAGTGGGAGTTTGACAATATTACAGTATATTTCTAGAATAGTCAATCAAATGAGATAAAGATATACCATAAGATTATTGCAAAAAAAAATATTTAGATACATTTTATTCTTGAAGCCTGACATTTTTTTTCAATAGATAAATATTCGGTTTGCAGATCTTTTCGATTTACAGAATTTTGATTAAGATTGTGTACCTGAAGACTCAACTATTATTTTGAACGATTTTCACGCAAAAATTGTTGAAGCTATCCCTTCGAGGGCAGAATTGGGGTCTTACCATCTGGACTCTCCGTCTCCTCAGGACAAGTGGGAAAAGCTTTGACGTCGGAATAATTTTCTGGGTTTTGCAGCCGGAGTTTTTCTAAGAGTTCTTCGATAGCCATTTTGCTACATTCCACATTCATAAAAATGTCATATTCGCTATTGTCTTGTCGAGATTTACGTGACTCGATATGTGTCACATTCACTTTATTGTCCTGGAAAAAAAAACAACAACAATTAAACAATCAAAACAAACTCATTCGGCAAAGCTTTCAGGCGTACCAAATCTTAATTTACACTGAGTTTATTTGTCAAACTCAAGTACAAGGTCTGGAGTTCGCTTCGATATGCAAAATCCACATTTCTTTACCGTGATCTGAACTTACGACCAACCGATTGCCAGGAAGCTATCTAACTCGCTGAGCTAAATTGACTAAATTTTAGATGTTGACGAAAATCATTACACGGATACACAAGGGCTTATTTTATTCCAATAAACACAAAACAAAAATTGCTGTAATCGTCCTCAGTCGGAATAGAAGTTGGAGTGGAGTTTAACCCTGCAGCAGTCAGTCTTGTCTATTTTCCATTTCCTCAATGTGTCCTTAGTGATGGTGATCGTATTATTCTGGGTGTCTGTTTTCATTCCACTGGAGCAATTTATCATAATCGACTTCCAGCTTGCTAAGCCCGTTGGAACTTCACCATAGCCCTGTTAATCGTACATTTCGAGAACACGTTACCTACCCTGCTTATTGCCAGCCTCTCGTAACACTGGTCGACAGGTTGGACTTTCTCAGTTTGAATTCAGGGTTGTCCGTCACCTACACTAGTTGCCAACCAAAGCTGAAGAGCTGCGTCTACCAAACTATTTACGCTTACGGATAGGGGAAGAGAAAGATCCAAACCTTTTCAAAGGGTATTAGTGCGATTGTAGATAAGACTTGTCAATTTAGCTCAGTTGATGGAAGACTTGTCTACAAATTAGTTGGCCGTGATTTCAAATCACGATATATGAATGTTTATTTTTACTCCCTTAAATTTGATGAGGATTATTTCTTTTTGTTCTTATTAAGGTAGAAAAACAAAATCAAATCCAGACTTCGACAGGAGCTCGTCAAAAGACTTGTTTAATCACTGAAGATGCGAGGTGCGTGTGTCTTACCTGGAAAACTTTGAGAGCACTCGAAAGACATCCTATTTGACTCTTGAGGGAAACAAGAATCGAACTCACTTTCTCCCGACTCGCACAGCCTCTTCCCATTTCCTTTTCCTGTGGAGAGAAAAACAGAAATACCAAATTAGAGCGAAGTAGAAAGCACTCTGAGGGCGCATACTTCTGCCAACGCCATTATCAATCGTTGATCTCCCCTAAAATTTAACCGTTTCTTTCGTGGCCCTTTTCCCATCCTTTCATTGAAACTCATTCAGAACTTTTGGAGATATCGTGTGTACAGACATTGACAAATAAATAAATGTATGAAAAAAAAAACGAAACAATATCTCTCGATCAAAAATAAATTCCTGGATCCGCCCCGAAATCCAAATGACTCTTTCACAAAATTTTATTGGAGTTCATAGAGCATGTGAACAGACAGACGGAAATAAGTTGGCTCAGGTAATCAACAGCAGATTTCTCTTTTGAAGGGGTGGTGTCCCAGCTAACATATAGCGTTTGTTTTTTTGGTGTTTTTTTTTTTTTGCAATGTTGTAGACATTTCGCATTTACGTCGGGGCACAGATGGTCCTAATAATCCTAAAAAGAAGAGTATACAACCAATGCATTCTCCCAATAGTCACTTATGGAGCTGAAACATGGAACCAAACCAAGAGACAGACCTGCAAACTAAGAAGTATGCAGCGTGTGCATGAGAGAATCATGCTCAACCTTACGTGGAGAGATCACAAGACAGCACAGTATATCAGGAAGAAAATGGATGTCCGTGACATCATATAAAACTATTTAAAAAACTCAAATGGCTATGTGCAGACCATGTTGCAAGAAGGAAAGACAACCGATGGACATCACGTCCCACAACATGGATCCCCGGAGATCACATAAGAACCAAGGCCGTCAGAACACAAGATGGGGAGAAAAACTAAACAGATTCAGGAAATACTGGCTCCGTGATACCCATGATAGATGGACGTTAAAAGACTGATGATGATGATGATGATGATGATGATGATGATGATGATATGTGACGTTGTGGGTACGTCACTATAACGTTGCAATTGAGTATTCTTCTAAAATCCAAAATGGCTTCACATCCCAGACGGAACCGCAGCCTCATGGTAACGTTGAAAAGTGCTGTAGCTAAAACCCCTGTCTTTTTTCACTATTGTCTTAGAGGGTATGAAATATCTTCAAATATTTCTTCGGTTTAGAAACACTAATTCAAATAATGCAGGCTCTTCTAATATCTTCCTGCTATGTTATGGCGATTCTACAAAGGGACATTAATGTAACGTTACAAGGCAACGTTTTGTTCTGTTTTTTTGCAATGGGAATGTTGTGATGATTCTACAAAGGAGCGTTGATGTAACGTTACAATAAGTCTATGTAACGTTGCAGAAATGATGTAGTAAAGTCAATTTGTTAGCTGGGTAGCGTTATCGAAAGAAAGAATTGCCATCTAACTGAACATCTCGGGGCTTATTCGGTAGTCCCTCCCCGCTACAAGCAAACGTCGATTTTAATGTATGGAAGCCTGAAAAAAAGATTATTAGTGAACAGCGTGGATCGGGGATAAACAAAAAGGCGAGACTGACAATGCTTCATTGAATGTATTGAACGGTCACAGTTCAGCCTCTACAGTCAATTGAACTTTCGTTCCAGGGCACATGCAAGGGCGAAGCGTATGGAGATCCTGGGACGCCCAGCTGTAAGAATCCCCTGCTCGGTCTTGCTGATGTAGTCTAGTTGAAAGCAGAGAATAATACGTCTGCCAGAAGGACATCATATTGAGCGTCAGATCACCCCAAGGGGGCGCCATCGTTTGGAATCAGAGTCGTCCTTCTCCTAGACTGGTAGCCCAATCTGCCTGCTATTTAACCCAGAGCTTGGGGAGGAGAGGAGGATTAATACTTTTTCCAAGGGCATTAGTGCAAAGTGAATATAACCAGCCCAGACCGGAGCTTGAAAACAGATCGCTGATTCCATCGTCCGTGCAGTTACCAACTACGCCAATTGCACCCCCGGCAACTGTATTATTACTAATAATAATCCAATATAGTAGCACTGAGAGATAGAGGAGAAATAAGGTTTAAGTTTATATGGTTAAATTCGATCTACTGAAACTGTAGGCTCAAGCATTTAAGCAGCTGTCGTACCTAGATAGGCTACCCAATATAAAAAGAGTTCCAGCTCGTGTCTCACCGAGAGTTTATTGTTTACTAGCAGGAATACCCGGCCTTGTCTCGGGGGGAAATAAATGTGTTCTTCTAACACGACACAACCAATGAAAAACGATTATTTACACTATGTACGTATGAAAAAGTATGTCGAATGATATCGATGTCAAAATCACATTTCTAAATACTTTTTGCCGGGAAAGAATTTACCCCTATGCTAAATTTCAATAAAAAAAACTAGCCTAGCCTTTCATTTTTGCTGTGAGAAGATGGACCCATGTACTCAATTTCGGCATCCTTGGTACAAAGCTGGCCTATAACACTGAAAATTGTCTTGAAATGACCAGAAATGGCTCCAGTTGATCTCAGATGACTTTTGTAATCAAATCCACGGTGCATATGACATTCGTCAAGGGAAGATGTACCTCTGAGCCAAATTTTTGAAAACTGTTTTTAAAGGACCAAAAATAACCTATGGTGACCTTGGATGACCTGAGAAGTCAGCGTCACATAAATTGCGATCTTTGCCGTGATGAGATGTATTCATATGCTAAATTTAAGCATCCTTGGTGCAAAATTGCGGCTAAAGGCTCAATGATCAAAAAATGACCTCTGGTGACCGCGAATGACCTCCGAGATCAAGTTGACCTCTCTTCAGTCAGCATGCAGAACACTAGTTCAATAGGCATTGCAGTTTTGGCGGAGAACTGTACTGTTTACTAATGGGTGTAAACTGACGGTCTGAGTTGTTGCGATTAAAAGCAACTAAAATTACGATGAAAGAAATTCTAGTCAAAAATTAATCATGTGTTAAAATCTTTTTTTTTCTACACAGACTTGAGGGCTTTTCTCATGTTTGTACCCAATTATATTATTATCTCAAGTGCCTATCTAAGCCAGGTATGATATTGAAGGAATAATTGAAATAAGACTAGATCTTCTAAACTTTAAAAATCCCCATCACATTTGACCCCTTAAAAAGGGGGAAAGTTTCCCTTCACTTTTTGGCGCTTTAAAGGAGGGGAGACCTATTCTTTCGCTCTTGGCCCCTTTACTATTGAATACTTACAGGGGTAAAAAGTATCCCCTCACCTTTAGTCCCTTGAATAGGGATGAACTTTTCTTCCACTTTTGACATCTTGAAGGGGGAAAAAGTCTGCCTTCACCTTTGACCCCTTAAAAATCATAAATAAACATATGAAAAAAGAATATATATATATATATATATATATATATATGCATTGAACAGTGAGTGAGATTCTACTTTAGCATCATATTTACCCAGAAAAAATTATCAAAACCAATTTTTACTTTAAAACCTTCCCCTAGGACCATTGATTATGCATACCAAATTTTTTTGGACTGCATCCATGTTAAAGCAGTTTTTATAGCGTGACATACAAACAGTCAGACATGCAAAGACAGACAGTGTGTGATCCCTTACAGATATTATTAGTGCCCGTCAAAAATGACAGAATTATTCATGCATGACTCGGTACTTTTGCCTAGGATCAGAGTATCTGTGCACCCTACCTAAGATCAAAGTGTCACCCCCCATGCTTCTTCTGAGCACCAGAGTGTAGTATCTGTTCGCAGTGTACACTTTGGTAGCTTTTTGACGGTGCAATGACGTGGCCGATGATGGATTAGAGATGTTCGGTACTGCTAAGCGCAAGAGGCCTATGATTCGTCCCGTGGCCTCAAAAATTAACTCGGCCCAGTCTCGGAGGAGCAGTAAGTCCCCTGGGGCAGTACCTTCCCATCGCACTAAATGAGATGGACCGGGCTTGCCCTGACGCCTTTACAGCACCAGTTACGGAGACAAGAGCAATCAGTTTAGCTTTCCCGTAACTGGAACCCCATATCAAAAACGACCTTGTGTTACATCTTGCTCTTGTGGAGGAGCGAATAATATAGTCAGAATGTAGTATCTGTGCGCTCTAATGGAAGTTGAGGACAGAGTGACAGAGGATCAAACAGAAAAATCAAAGTGATCTCTATATAGATAGATAGATTTTTCACTTTCTGTGACTCAGCAGAACAACATCCAGGGACCCGGTGAGGGCCGAACTCTCCACACTATCGACGATAATTGGCCCCTCTCAATTCCTAGCAAAAAGTGCCTTCCTCTTACTACCCCCATTTTCCTGCTGTTCCTTCTCTTCTTACTATTGCTCTTCCTATTCCTCTTCACCCCCTCTCTCTTTTAATTCCTATACTTCTTCCTCCCTCTCTCCCTATTTATTCTTTTCGTCTTTTTCATCTTCCCCCTCGTCCCCCTCCTTCTTCCTATTATTTTTCTTTCCTCTTCCCCCACCCCTCATTCTTTTCCGCCCGTTCTTCTAAAAGTACCATTTTATCAAAACAATTTTTGCTTTGCACAAAATAGTCAGCCGTACGATGAAGTTCCTTTCGACATTCTTATCTATGAAATTCATGAATACAAATGAGTTATTAGAGAAATTGCCCCCTTTTCTCTCTCTCTCTCTCTCTCTCTCTCTCTCTCTCTCTCTCTCTCTCTCTCTCTATCCCAGTCTTGGCCTGTGAATAAAGAATGCTATTCAATCAATGCAAACCCGACCTTTCCCTCCCCTCCAGCCAACCACACCCAAACCACAACTGGTGGAAAGCAGATCGAATGTTGATTGCATTTATCGATCGGCTAACTACACACGAAGCACGACATTGTCATAACACGAAAAACCAATGGGACAGACGACACAAGAGAACGACCAGTACATCATCATTATCATCATCATCATTATAATAGTAATAATTATTATTATTATTATTATTATTATTATTATTATTATTATTATTATTATTATATTAAGCAAACTAAGAAAGAAAAATGGGAAAAGAAAAAATTGTACGGAGAGTTCAAAAGACGGATACAAGATGTGGCTGACGAGAAATCATGGACATGGTTACGAAAAGGAAACCTGAAGAGAGAAACGGAATCATTCATCATGGCAGCTCAAAACAAAAGCATCAGGACAAATTATATAAAAACAAAAATTGACGGAACACAGACAAACAGCAAGTGCCGCCTGTGCGGTGAAAGAGATGAGACCGTAGACCACATAACTAGTGAATATAGTCAATTCACCCAGAAAGAGTATAAGCACAAACATGATAGAGTAGCAACGATGATACACTGGGAACTAAGTAAACAAATTGGATTCAACCATGTGGAAAAGTGGTATCAGCACAAACCAGAGGCAGTCCTGGAGAATAACAACCACAAACTACTCTGGGACTTTAACATCCAAACTGACCACCTAATCCAGGCAAGAAGACTGGACTTGGTAATTGTGGACAAGAAGAGGAAGGCCTGCCAAATAGTAGACGTGGCTGTACCTGCAGATCATAGAGTAAACAGGAAGGAGAGTGAAAAACGGGGAAAATACCAGGACCTAGCGAGAGAACTGAAGATGTGGAACATGAAAACCAGGGTAGTGCCAGTCATAATGGGCGCACTGGGAACTGTTCTAAAGACACTGAGGGCGAGACTGGAGGAGATCGGGATAAGGGGAAGGGTTGAGACTGTACAGACCACAGCACTACAAGGAACTGCACGGATACTGAGGAAAGTGCTAGAAATATAAAGACTGCAACGTTAATTGTCAACAGTGACCTAACAGAGGAAGGGAAATGAAAGCGGAAATGCAAACTGCAGCACTGACATGATAGGCGAAAGTGAGAAGAGACGTTGGCTGAAGACCCGGGGAGACTTATTGTCACTCAGGCTTCAGCAATGACTACTGGGCAACCGGTGAGAAACTGTAAACTGCAGAATTACTGCGACCTATGAGTACTAGGAGAGAAGGGCTGGAGACTTGAGGAGACTTGCTGTCACTCAGACTCCAGCAGTTACCACCAGGCAACTGGTGTGAGATTGCAAATAATAATAATAATAATAATAATAATAATAATAATAATAATAATAATAATGCCCTAGCGCCGGCTCCGGCATCAGCTGTCTCTGTCTGAGCTTCACATGTCTCAGGTTTTTAATTGTTACCTTCCCGTTTTAAAATGGTCACCGTTCCAGCTGCAGAATAACAGACACCGACGACGAACAAACCCTAACACTAACCCTAAAAATACCTACCCTAAAAATGCTAACTCTGGAACAGTGGACATTTTAAAACGGTAAAGGTAATAATTGCCCTGCAAGTTTCTTTAGTTTGCGATGTGTGAAAATGACTTGGAGGTCTCAAGCATCTTAAGTGGCGTCACTCACTTCATCCGCTATTTACCCGCAGCTTTGAGAAAGTGGGGAAGAGACAGTTTCATGCCTTTCCCAGGGGCAGTAGAGTGAGATGAACAAAAATCTCAGCCAGAGTTTGAACTCAGTGAGCCGATTCCATTTTCTGTGCAGCCAACCGCTAAGCCACCGGCACCCTGACACTGTAAAAGATTACACACCAAAAGCTGACTGTCCCTTCATTGCTATCATATATGAGCATTATTGCAATTGCGTAGCAACGGTTGTCAAGGTAGGGAGGATAATGAATACGTCACCGATTGCCAAATGCTGATGACGTCATCCGTGACGTCAACAAACTCAATCCTAGCGGGATCAAAGTCTTAAAAGTCAAGAGACCAAATATTTTATACTCACTGATTGGCTGGAAAAATGTCGTGCTAATGTCACTCGTGGCTGTTGATGTGATCGCTGAATCGTAAAGTTTCTCCGGGGATTTAAAAGCGTCCAACTCGGAATGACGGGAATTATGAATAATAAATGTGGCTCATTGACTCCTATATAATGGTCACGTAAGGACAAAATGAGTCTGTTTATTAGTTTTGTATAGTTTAAATAACACCGAAGCTTTTAATTCTGATCATGAATGTGTATGAGTTTTTACGCAGTAAAAGGTGATGCCATTGTAGCAGTGAGAGAAGATTTTATTCAACCATCCATCATGAACCTTTGTCGGGATCCTTCTCAATAAATTCGAGAACGAAACGTGAAAAATATCGCAGCCGAATCTTTATAGGAGTTAACTCCAGTGGAGCTAGTCCATTGCTACCCTAGCCCTGACCTGACGAGGTTGTTATATGTGGTCAGAAATTGACCGGACCGGTCCGAAGAGTGCAGATCAGTGAGCGTGGTTAGTTTTGATTCTAGATAAAAATGGACAGACAATTCGTCTGTGGGCATTTCTCGTGCTGGACATCCTTTACAAAGTCTGAAATAACTGAATCTGACAAGAGACACTCGTCCTAGATCTTTAACAGATAAAAACATTGTTGTGTAACAAAAATGACGAAGAAAGATATTGGGAATAAGACTGTGTAGGTGGTTTCCTTTTTAGATTACATACAACCGCCATGGTGACCCGGTACTGTCCAGGAAAATGATATTTTTAAGATGGCGTACCATTAGTATTTATTTTTATCTTTTTGCTGGCACGAAGACGGGCAAAATAAAATTGCAAGTAAGCTCGTCTGTTATCATTATTCAGTTTCCAGGAATAAGTAATTGGAATTTACTTAGATAGGACCATAATACATTGCCTTCTCAGTCATTGTGAGGTCTGTCAGAAAAGTATCCAGCCATTTTGAAAATCTTGAGAACCGGTTATATTGCCTCAATGCAACCTGATAATCAATTAGTAGGGACTTTACTGCGCATTTCTGAACAGACACTCTCCCGTAAGGTTACTCAATGGAAAGCGAGACGCCACTAAGTGAGCTGTTGTGAGCGTCGCATTCACAATAGTCGAACGAGTCATTCTTGTCCAGGATTTTCTTTTTACGAAGCATCACATCACCAAAATCTGTCCACCCAATCCTTACTCTCTATATTTTTCTCCACACGACTTCTAGCTTTTCCCAAAATGAATTCAGACCGTGGACGAGATTAAGAGGGACGTGGAGAGACAGTTAATGACGATTCTAAAAGGGGACTTTTCAGACTGTTTTGAAAAGTAGGAGGAACTTTGGGATAAATGCATGTGGTCCCAAAGGGTGTACTTTGAAGATGACTTAGGCACCATTACCTAAAGTAGGCTATTTTTCGTTGATATTAAATGGCTGGATACTTTCTGGACAGACTTTTACTTCTATATAAATATCAAATTTTACCATTTTATTGAACAGGATTCTAGGCAAAAGTTACCAGAATCTTATTTTCTAACCTTCAAGAGATACTTCTTCATAAGTTGTTCCTCATACAAATCGACTTAATTGGAGAAAATCTCGAAAGATGATTATATTTTTGTGGCCTGTGGTGTGTTGGATTTTTTTGTGATCTGTTTATAAAGAAACGGAAGAGATTTGAAATTTGCCCTTTACACTGATTGGCTGTTCCCATGGCAATAGGGGGACCAATCGTTGCCAATTGTGATGATTAAAAGTAGCAATTTCGATATTGTCGAGTAAGGTGGCATTTTTTTGCCGAAATCCAGCGAAAATGTTTGTTGAAAAAGGACAAAATATGAACATGAGTAAATACAATATCAACAAACGGTGTGCCTAGAATTGTATACAAGAGTGTATGTGTGTATTTGTGATATATATACATATATATATATATATATATATGTATATATATATATATATATATATATATATATGATATACAGTTTCCCTGCGATCTTAGAATTCCCATAAGAGCTTTCTGTGAACCCAAATAGCATAAACCGAAGAAGCAAGTACCGTATTTTTTATGCATTGGTAAGTTAGGCTGAGTCGTTTTAGGTTTGGACGGTCTGAGGTGCAAAAATCTGTGATGTAGGAGAGAGGGAGAGGAATAGGGCGTGCGCTGCCTCCATAATGGTTCGCTGCAAAACAAACGCTCAACGCTATTTTCGCTTTTCACCCTTTTTTCGTAAAAGCAAAAATATGACACAAAGCGAACTCTCGAAAAGTATGTACTTATATATATATATTTCTCACGGATTCGAGGATTTAAAATACACAGAGCCCTCACACAGGCTACGGCTTCAGCCGTCCACGTCCATGCACTAAAAATCACATTATTACTTATTCAACCCGTTTGCAATATCAATATGCACCCGAAGTGGTGCCACTCATTTTATCAATTGCACTTCCACCAATAGCTGGGAGAGGTGGATTCATACCTTTCTCAAGGGTATTAGTGGGAATTGAGCACCAACTGCACCAGCTGGAGTTTGAACTCTGCTTGCTGGGTGATCATGATTAAATTACTTCTCTTGAATTTATCAAGCGAGGATCACTGAAAAAGTCCAAAATTTTGGGAAAAAAAGCGTGAACGCTACTGGACAAAAACCTATTTAGCATAAACTTTCATTGTAAATTGAGCCCCTGACTGAAAGCCTTTTGGGGGGGGGAGGATAAAAAACTAAAGATAATTGGGAGTATTTTGTATTGATGTGGCCTGTACGCGTGACACAGATAGATAGATAGATAGATAGATAGATAGATAGATAGATAGATAGATAGATAGATGGATGGATGGATAGATAGATAGATAGATAGATAGATAGATAGATAGATAGATAGATAGGTAGGTAGGCAGGTGCATAGATAGATAGATAAATAGATAGATAGATAGATAGATAGATAGATAGATAGATAGATAGATAGAGAGATAGAGCTAGAATCGTTCAAAACAGAAGAAACCTGTTGACAGTTTCGGTTGATGGTTTTTAATTATTTTGTTAGCTTCAATCCTCGTGTATTAGGTTATTAAACATGAAATATCATTTTTTGCATCAGAGGGGAGGAGTGTCCAAGCCACACGCGGCTCGTTGACATTTAATCTGCGTCTCTTGGCTGTACGTTTTTTGAGCTCCTTTTCTCGTCACGGTAAATATAAAAAGTATTTTTTCTTGATCAAGACTTTATAATTATTTGCAGGATCTGAACAGCAATCCCATTGGATAAAATGTAAGTTTGAAAGTTCAAAGTTTGTTCAAATTGAAGAACAACGTCTCTAACATTAAAATTATGATTTGAATTGTTGTTCTTCAAAGCTGGATGGATAGAATTAAAAAAGATCAAATTCAAACATTGAAAATATCTGATCCGAGATTTTTCACTTATATTTGAGTCGTGGCTTTTCAAAGAACAAACAGATGAAAAATCATAAAGGAATAAGACGGGGGACATCTGAAAAAGGAGTGATGTGTTTTTGTTTTAGGGTCGATTTGATTAGTTGGGTTTATTTTAGATTTTAATAATGAAATTTTTTTCTTCGTTTTCAATATCTTCCCACTTTGGATGACACTGTATTTATTTACTGTCTGAAAGTGGGATGATACTTGATTAGGTCCCAATCCTTTCCAAGTTGGCAGACCACCATCTTCTTTCAACATCCTTGGGTGTCCTTACGCGTGCCACTCACGTTTGACAGAGTCGCTTTCGAGGTCGGGATCTTCCATCTTTTCTGTCATTTCCAAACATCTTCACCTGGTTGGTTTACCAATCCAGACATTGTACCTCTCCGTGTCGCAAGACATGAGGTTGATGGACCTTACCCAGCCCCGCTGAACTATGACATCTTGATAGGAGGAAGGAAATCCCTACACGATCCTGGCTTGTAATTCCCACACGGTCACCCATCGATGTACTGACCAAGCTCGACGCTGCTTAACATCGATTTCCTTACGAGAACCGGTCCAATGCAATTTGACCGTACCATTTTTCTAGATAATAGAAACCGTAGACGAAAACAGTCGACATAGGTTTCTTCTGTTATTAAGTCGGTTTGGCTGGCTATGTATTCGTGAATCACGCGTACAGGCCACACCATTGGAACCAAAGCACTGAAAATTGATACATATCCTTCTTATCATGTCGCGAGAAAGGTTGTCTTCTTCAAAATTCGCTCATAAATAGTTTCAAGCTGGAGGGTTCAATTTGCAATGTCAGTTTATGCTAAATTGATCGCTTAGTTTTGGTCGGCTTGTTTTTTTTTAATTTCAGTTCACTTTTTTAGTAATCACTGCCCAACAAAGGGCAAACGAAGTAACTCACCTCTTCTTTCAATGTTTTAATTGACCACCCCCAACATGATATGCTGCCCGAAGATGCTGCTTGTATTACGGTTTCTAGTGAACGATAACCAGACCTGGGGGAGGGATTAGCTTTTATTTGAGCTTTGCCCGAGTACCGAAGGTCTGCGCTCCTTGGGTCCCTCTGAATCTGCGCCTCAAGCTAATAGCATTGAATAAATTAAACTTACTTTTAGGGTAACCACATGATCCTCAAGATGAAGGGTCTCTGTTCTTGTGTCGTCTTCTCTATTGCTTAATGAACGGGCGTCCTTGTTTCTGGCAATCTCGGTTGTCAACACCCGTGGAATTTCCATGGGACCAGCTTGTTATTAAAAAGAGCGGGTGCCCACATCGCTACCTAACATTATTAGTGAACGTTTAGGACTGGTATTTGCGAACGTTTTGTTTGTTCTTACCTGATAGGAGAAGCATCGAATGAATATTGTCTCTATTTAGCCCATCGATAGTGACGGGCAACACCTGTCCTCAATGACAAAAGGATGATGAAATACGTGGGAAAGCCGACCCAAACAGCCAGTAGATAATAAAGACAGATAGTTACTCACGCCCAGTCTCCAACTTTCTGAAAATTGATTTTTGTATGGACAATATTGAAATACATCCATCTGTTTATATATAACAACTTATAATGTTCGTCGGTCTGCTCACCACTCAACCATATTTGATTGGCATAAAAGTGGAATTATGGGTAGAATTTGAAATAATTGATTTCTCAGAGGGGCTTCTATTTGCATACAAGGTTGAATGCGAAACTGGACCCTTACTTTCTTTTCAATATATATATATATATTATTCTGTTACACTGAGAAACTTCTTTTATCACTTTGTTCTCTTCCTTGGTAATAAATGTTATTTTCTAGTTAATCGTGTCTAAAAAGTATCAAAAATGTTCATTATTCGCTTCAAGCTTTGTTCTCGTGACCAGGCCAGTGAAATTTTGCTATCTACCTATTTTTGATTGGACGGCAAGCCAATTTGGAGGGAATAGTAGCCATTTTCTTCACCTTTTGCACATGAGCAGTTAAAAACTAACGCTCATTGCCTTGTATGATATTATTTATTATAAAACAAATACATCTGTCTGCTTTTATCATAAAACAACTTGGTCTTTCTGGTTTTTTATTAGAAAACAACTTGGTCTATCCGTTTTTATTATAAAAAACACTGTGTCTGTTTTTTTCTATTATAAAACAACTGGATCGGTTTGTTATTGTGTCTCCCCATCACCTGAAAGATCGGTACAGCCCAACAAAATTTGGCATGCATAATCAAAGGACCTTCGGGGATGTTTATATATATATAATGCTAAACTGAACTATTGTTTCCCGTACGATATGAATATATATATATATGTGTGTGTGTGTGTGTGTGTGTGTTTCATGCTGAAACTTCGAGGCCCATTGACCTGATATTTGGCATGAATACTCACAAGACATCGACTTGTGACAAAGGTCATTCGATGTCACTGGAAGTTTCTGGTCAGATTCTGGTCAATTTTGCACCTAGGAAGCTGAAATTTCGCAGATAAAAACATATTTTCACGACGAAGGTCTTAGGTCATGCGAGGTTGGCTTTTATTGCCAGATGTAAGTTCTGGCTATTTGTTGCCAATTTTACAAGTTGTTGACCTTAATTCTGCACAAGAAGGGGAAGTTTGGCATTAGGAGAATTTTTTCACTACAAAGGCCATAGGTCATGTTATGCTGACTTCAGAAGTCTTCCACAGTCACCAGAGATCAGTTGTGGTCATTTCTAGCCAAGTGGAGCAATTTTTCGATTTCGATGGAGTACAGAAATGTTTTGAGTCCAGAATGGTAGGGCAGATAAGTCAAAATTCGGTAGGATAGGTGGTACTGACCAAGAAGGTCAGTGGATGTCAGCTGTGATAAATTTCAGATTTGAATAATGTTTTATTCATTTCGCTACCAAACGATTACATTGCTGGTGATAAGTCAGTATGAAAGGTAAACTTAGGTACCAAAGATGATAGGATAAGTAGTATGACCTCCAAGATCATCAGAGGTCAACAAAGGTCAAGAAATAACTTACCGAAAAATAACTTTTTCTGTTTTGTTTGTAAATTGTTGAGCAATCCTGTAAAACGTTTTCAGACGAAAAATATTTTTGAAAAAACCTTTCCATGCTGGCAGCCATTGGGAGAAAGACTGGTGTTATGCACCTAGAAACCCTGTCTAAGTAAGGGACAGATTTATTCGTTTTGAGTTTTGTATCAGAATATTTTTTGATAACAGTTTCTTTTTTTCATTTGTAGATTGAGTGAATAATCTTTTTTTTTCATCTGATCAATTATGTAAAAGAATGTATTTTACCTGAGTTGCAATATGTACGGATATTTCAACCCGGGTAACAGCAGATATTCTTGCCAGTCCACTGATATAATGAAATGTATGTTTGTTTGTTTTTTCTTTCTGTTCTTTTGTGACTTAACGATAACACTTAAAAGTAACAATTTTGTTAATGAAAACATCTTCTACACACCATTTAAAACAATGGACCCTTCCACTGAAACGTGTTTTATAATTGCTTTTTATTGTTTTTTTTTTTACGTTTGTTTGTTTGTTTTAAATCATCTCATGGAAATTCAAATATATCTATGAGTTTTTCACAGGGATAAACTAGTTATAAACCGTCAACCAGAACTGCCTTCTAAGCTATCAATATAGGTTTCTGCCGGTTTTTGAATTAGTCTGGCTGGCTGTGTATGTATATATTATGCTTAGAGTCGGTACCAATGGAACTAGATGACTAAGAATAAAAACATTAACTCCTAAACGATTTGTTTTTTAATTCCTCTCTTAGATAGGATTTCAGTGAGGGGATCAATTTGCAATGTAAGTTTATGCTAAATTGATCCCTTAGTTAGTGTGCACTTGTTTTTTTGCTTTTCAAATAAGATTCTTTCAGTGATCTCTGCGCAACAAAAGGTGAGAGAGGTAATTAGACTGATCACTCTGTTTTACAATTTTTAATTGATCACCCCCAACACGGCATGCTGTCAAAAAAGGTTGGTCACATGACGATTTCCATTGAATGACTAACCAGACCTGTTATCATAAATATGTTCGTATTTATTTGTGGGGTTGAATTTCAAATGTTGATTTTCAAAGTGAGTAGGCTCTCTACTCTTGAAAGGTCGGTGCAGCACAATCTTCCTTCCCCTAATCACACTCTGTGTGGCTTCTCACTGGTCTAAACTAAGCTCAATAAGTACCTGTGTTTTAAAAGGTGACTCAAAACTCACTTTCTATTTTAAAATTCAAATATTTTTCCTGTAAAAAGGTAAAGAAATATCCCTTCAGAAATATTTATCTGGGACATCAGAAATTACTTAGAACTAATTAGAATAAATATATTTCAATTAAAAAAGCAACTAAAAACTCTTAAAACAATTTTCATTGCTTTTTTTTCCCCCAAAACATTTTTTCAAAACGTTGTTTTTCCAAAAATGTTTTGACTGAATGTATTCTTCCATGGACTCAATTGTGATTTCATCAATTCAAAGAAAATGGGGTTGATTAATTAGAAAAAATATTCCCGAGAGTTTTTTCTCACAAAATCAAATCGACAGGTTATAAGTTTTGGACTTTTCCATCAAGACATCTCGTTTTATTGTCAAAAGAACGAGAGACTGCAAGTATTAGTCAATAATTCTCCTACAAATTGCCGCTGTCACCTGGGAAAAAAACCAAATGTTCCAACATTTGTCCATTTTCATAGCAAAGTTTAGCGCAAGTTCAAGTGAATTCTATAAACATATTTCATAGTTTCCCCATAAAACGATGCCATCTAACAAATCTATATTTTGTTTACAAAGCCATTTCGGTGAAAAGAAACAAGAACCATAAGTTCAACGATGTGTCCACCATCGTGGTAGTAGTAACAGGAGGAGAAAGAATAGCAAGTAGTCTTCCTTTGAGTCAATTGATTCTCATATTTGTGAACTATCTTCAATTAAAAAAATAAATGGCCATTTTTGTCGATTTTTGGCTATTTGGGCGTTTTGGGCTCTCTTTGTGTTTGGGGGATATTTCAAGCCTCTTTCTGGTACAAAATTGTAGACCTATTATGACATAGCAACAGGTATAAATTGATCGGACTATATGTTATTTTAATGACGTCATACCTTATAATGACTTCACACGATTGGAACCGACCGACTGCTCGATCAACCTAAAAACATCTTATAGAGATGCATGGACACACCTACAAAATTATGACGGAAATAAACATAACAGTAAGAATAGGGTAGGGTTTTTTTTATATCAAATGAGTTAAATGTTTACATTGAAAGGTGTTATTCATGGAACTATTGACTAATATTTCAGACATGTTTCTCAATGAAATAAATGAATACTTATTATATATCTGTAAGTTATACTATACGAAAGTTTGTCTGTCTGTCAGAGCATCATGGCCAAATAGAGTTGATTTATTGCATGGATATTCATTTAACTTCGGGATTTAAACAGACTTTCAAATATTATCGACTATCGACTTCTTAACGCGGGGTTCAATTTAAGATATAAGTATTATGTTAAACTGTGCACTTTATTTGTGTACAGAAGCTATGTGGTAGTTTTGATGTAAAATATGTTCTGAGATATGTGTTTTTGACAAGCAAGTCGAATGAGAGAGAGAGAGGGGATGTTTCTATGAACGAGAGAGAAAGAGAGAACTATTATATGCATGATAGAGAGAGAGATATAATGTTGTACGAGCGACGGAGAGAAAGGTCATTTCGCTGAAGGTCAAAAGTGAGGGAAACTTTTTCCCCTTTTTAGGGGGTCAAAAAGAAGGGAAATTTTTTTTTCTTTTAGCGGTGAAAAATGAGAGGAGGCTTTTTTACCTTTAGGGGTCAAAAGTCACAGGAAACTATTTTATTTTTTTGTTTTTTTTCTGGGAGTGGGAGAGAAACTTTTCCCTCTTCAAGAGGTCAAAAGCGAGAGTATTTTTTTCCACTTTGAAGGATCAAAAGTACCCATCTGTCCTTATCATCCGAATTCCGAAGGTCCTCGATGGATTTCAAATTTGAAATGAAATAAAATTGTTTGGTCTAGGCCAAGTGATACAATTTTAGGTGTCCAATTTACGCGTAGCTGCTGTGACGTTGTTGTGGCGTAGAAAGCATTCGTTTATTTTCGATTAATATGTCTTTGAAAAAGTTGTGTGAGAAAGAGAGAAAATGTTTATACGTACGAGAAAAAGAATGTTAATATATACAAGAGGAAATGAGATATTCTTCAAACGGGGTTGACTGACTCAAAAAAGAATTTCCGTAAGTTTCTTCCCAAAATATCTCTTTCATAAAAATCCTCATTTATAAATGAATAAATACCAAAAAAACTTTTGAAATCCATCCATAGGTTTATTTTGGGTAGTATTTATAATCTGGGGTAGTTTGGGACCTGAAATGTTACCGAATTCAAAATTGCATCCGCACCTCAGACCAAAAATGTCACTGTTTTCGTTGTCCAGATAAGCACATGTTTACTGCATCACTATCGACAAAAACTCGAGGACATAGTCACAAACCTCCAGGTAAAGATATCTGCTGGGTTGAGAAATAATTTTTTCCCCACTCGAGTGACCAAACCATGGAATGCTCTCAGAGAAGTGACTTTATCCTCCATATCAATCAATGCATTTAAAAATAATTTGCTGGCGGATATAAGAGTCTTTAAGTTCAAATATCGTTTTTCATATTAGCATAGTACCAACCTGCCTGGGCTAGATTGATTGAAGAGACGTATATGGTTTTGTGACGCTATTCAGCTGTCGCTAAAACATATTTAACGATATCAAAGGTATTACGTTACATTACACTTATTTGCAACGCGGAAACAACTTATATAACAGGAATATCCCCGGTTTTATATTGAATACACAAATAATTTTTACACAGGAATTTTATACATTTTTTTCTACTCAGAATTAGAAACCTTAAACCAAAACTGCCAGTATATTCTTCTTCAGTTTTTAAGTTGATCTGGCTGGCTGTGTATGTACGTATGTATCATGCGTACATAATGCATCAATGGAGCTAGAGGGCCGATATTTTCAACATTCATTCTTCTAGAAAAAAATCTTTTGGTTTTTAGCAGGGTTCAATTTGCGATATAAGTTTATGCTAAATTGATCCCTTACTTTATGTTCACTAGTTTTTTTTAATAAAATTCTCTCAGTGATCACTGCCCAACAAAAGGTGAGAGGTAACTTAATTGATCAACCCTTTTTCGGATTTCAATTCATGCTTATTTCTTTTTTCAAGTAAAACCTTTTTTAGTGATCACTTCTCAACAGAAGGTGAGAGAAGTAACTTATTCATTGATCTTTAATTGATTACCCCAACATGATATGCTACCAAAAGGTATTGGTGACGTGACAGTTCTATTGAGCAACTAACCAGACTTGTTTTTATGCTAAAAGTTTCTGTTGGGTATCTATATTATGTTTGTATGTTCGTATCCATGAAATCTCGCTAAAAGATACATCAGGATAATTTCATCAAAACATTTTTTTTTCTCCAATCTCTTCTCCCGAGCAACGCTAGGTACCCCTGCAAGTATAATCCATCCCCATGAGACCTCTAAGTAGCCGAAACGATGCATTGTAGCCAGAGGTATTGAATTAATAAGAGACCTCTGGAATGCGCTAAGATAAAAAAAAAAATGCAAAACAAAGTCTGGGTGATTTGCAACTGAATAATTATAGTGTGGGATCTGCGTTCGCACTCACCACGATAATAATGATCTATCCATAGAAGAGACCTGAAAGTCAGATTCTGATACCTTTATGTGACCTCGAAGTTGCCGAACCTGTGAGTTGCAACTGGGGGGTTCGAATTTGGGTTTCCTTAGAATGCACTCGCTTAGAGAATACCGAAAAGCCCGGATGATCAATTTTTTTAGTGTGGAGTTTATGTTCGCGTTCATCCTGATAATGATGATTTTATTTGATTTCTTTCTTTCTATATATCCATCTATCTATCTATCCATCTAGCTATCTATCTTAGTCTGTTCATATCTTTCTCTTCCTCTATCTATCTATCTATCAATCTATCTATCTATCTATTCAATACTAAAAATCTGACTCTATTTATCTGCATCTGACTTGACTTGCAAGTGGCCACAAACGGTCTATTGTATCCAGTTGTTTTGAATTAAGGTCCCCTTAAAAAAAGTCTTGATTTATTCTTAAAACCAAAGGTCCCTTTTAAACCTTCCGCAAAAACTTGCTTAAAATCCACTGGTACGGCGGCTTTCAGCCAATATTTGAATACATATGAATGTAAACTTTTTACTCGGGTAAATATTGATAATTTAAAATACTTATCAAAATCTACATAAGTGCATTGAGATGGAAGATGATAAGAAATTTGAAAAAGTATTTCATTCTCTAGAAAGCACTCGGAGAGCACTTATCTCTGCCAACGTCATCGTCTCTAAAAACTGAACGAAAATCAGTTTACAAATGCTTACGATGCAGGGGAAGTAACTTGTAAAAAATTCCGGGATCGACCATGGAATTTGATCGATTTTACATCAGCCCGTATCCCACCATCCAATAAAATATCATTGGAATTCATTGATAACTTTGGGGGTATTGTATGAACACACACGAATGAATACATAAATGTACGGACAAAAAATGAAAAAATATCTCTCAATCGAAAAAATTCCTGGATCCGCCCCAAAATCAATTTTTCCTCACCTCATGGCTTACCCTCCCAGAAAATTTCATTGAAATTCATTGTGAAATATTGGAGATATTGGATGGAAATATAGCTATGATGCAGGGGAGGATCTATGTAAGAAAGTATTCCGAAATTTAATCACTCTTTTCGTAACCCTTTGCCCACCTTTCCAAAAGAATTCATCTAAATTCATTGTGAACTATTGGAGATATTGAATGGACATATTGCTATGATGTAGGGGAGGATCTACTTGAGAAAATATTCCAAAATTCAATCACTCTTTTCGTAATCCTTTTGCCCACCTTCCACAAAATTTAATTGAAATTTGTTGCGAACCTTTGAAGATATTGTGTGGTATGGACATATAGCTACGATTCCTGGATCCACCCCGAAAATGGAATATTTAGCCCATCTGTAGCCTATCGTCTGTAGCCTATCGTCTGCTCTTCCACATAATTTCTTTGAAATTTATAGAAAACTTTTGGAGATATTTTGTGAAAAAACAGACGGACGGACAGAGATGAATGAATACATATACCACTTCCAACTTTGTCGGCAGAGGTGAAAAAAATGATTAAGAATAAGACGAAGGGATAAATTACATATAAGTCCTGGCACCTTCATCTTACATAAAAAGTCATATAAATTTTTTTTGACATTATGATACATACATACATATATACGATTATTAATTATGTTATATTATATTGAAACTCTTTTTTGAAATGATCCACCGTTATTACACAGTGAATGCATCATCTGTCCTAGACATCGTAAATAGAGTAAATAATCAAGGAATTTCTTAATAACATACATATATACATACATAAAATGTTTTGGTAAAGTTTGACTGAATTCTGTCCAGTAACATAGAGCAAAAAGTAAACTCCTAATAAAAATGTTGCAAGCAAAGTAGTAAAAATAAGATTATTAGATAAACTCGCAATCACAGTCAATAATTAAACAACTGCAGCGTCAAGATGTGAAATTATGTGAAAAAATATTCCGTCAAAGAATAAATATGGTCAGAATAAATTCTATTCATGACATCACTGGCGTTTTCCATTGGAAAATCATCTAAAATAGAGTTTTTTAAAAACATCTAGATAACATCTAAATTCTGGAAAATATACCTGTTATTTCAAGGGAAAAAAATCTAAAATAGAGGTGGGAGAAAAAAATATCTAGAAACATTTAGATTTTGCAGAATCTAGACGTTATTGATAAACCCATCAAAATAAGGCTACCAAAAAGTCAAAAAAACATTTTTCCAAAAATAATTTTAAAACATTTTGGAAGGGATCTAGTAGAGTACTGATGCCAATTTTCGCGTCTGTAAATAAAACGACATGGCCAGGGATGTTGTAACACACAAACACATGCACATAAAAAAAATAGAAACTTTCGCTTCACGCTCAAAACATATAGAAAGGGATAGAACCCTTCGCCACCTCTGGTGGTTATGGTCGTTCAACTCGTATTTTGAATCTTAATTATTTGATTTTCACCAATATTGTTTCACTTACTCTTTATTTACTCATTGCGGACCTGCAATCCAGTCAACGGTACCTTGGGACCCTGTTATACAGCAGTTTCGAAAAATCATGCTCAGGGGTCCGTAAAAGTGTTCTCTCTAAGCCTGACATTGCAAATCTTGTGACACGTTGAAATAACATCACCAATCACACAGCTATCAAAAAACATTATTGCACACAGATCTGTATCGTGTATTAGAATCTTCCTCAAGTAATCCATTTAGAATAAAAATATATTTGATTTTTAAAGTGTAAAAACTGTTTATCATTGTACTTATTACAGTTCATTGATTACTGTGAGAAAAATTAAATATCAAAAATAGCCGTAATAGTCACCTATGGAGCTGAAACATGGAACTTAACCAAAAGACAGATCTGCAAATTGAGAACTGTGCAACATGCACTTGAAAGAATTATGCTGGGCCTCACATGGAGAGACCACAAGACAGCACAGTACATCCGGGAAAAGACAAGAGTCAGGGACATCATAGAATTAATTGGAAATCTCAAATGGCAGTGGGCTGGCCATGTTAAAAGAATGGCAGACAACCGATAGATATCGCGACCCACGACATGGATCCCCAGAGATCACATGCGCAACCGAGACCGGCAGAATATTAGATGGAGCGACGAGCTAGACAAATCCAGAAAGTACTGGCTCCGCGACGCCCACGACAGAGAAGTGTGGCGAATCCTGGGAAAGGTCTATGCCCAACAACGGACGTTGAAAGATTGATTACGATAGAGTTTTCAAGGTTTCAAAACCCACTGCCGTGTCGGACCGGGCCCCGCACTATGAAGGACACTGCACAAGAAAACAATAAGTAAATAAGACTTGTAAGTAAATAAAACTTACCTCTGGGGCTTCCACTATGTGGTCATCAATATCAAGTGTTGTTGATTGCTGTCGCCGAAGAATGTCGGCTCGTTCAATACTGATAGAGCGGGCGTCCATGTTTTGGCCGGTAAAAGAGGGGCGCTCTCCTTTTCACATGAAAAAATCAAATGAATCCTTTATGAAGTTCAACCTAAAGCCCTGACAGCGACGGTTGAGGCTGTAGCTAGCGTAAGGGCACCAAAACAGAGTTTGTAATGTTTCAAATAACTTGAAATCTCAAAATTTTTCCGTCTCTCGTTTTGTTTTTTTTTAGCAGAGCCTTTTTTTCTAGCAACTTTCTCCCTCTTTCTATTCCGCTCTGTCTTTTTCTCTCACTCTGTCTTCCAAGCTATCTATTTCTCTACTTTCTCTTTTTCTTTCTCTTTCTCCTCTTGGTATATTTTCTCTCTTTTTTTTATCACAACCCCTCTGTCTTTATTTTATGTCTTTCAAGTGATCTGTTTCTTTCCTTTCTATTTCCCGTTTTCTTACGTTATCCTTCTTTTTACCACTTTCCTTCTCTCTCTTCCCTTTCTGTCTCTCTTATGTTATTTTTTCTTCTCTGTCTTCTCCCTGGTTTCTTTTTTTCTTTCTTCCTTCGCTGGCCTTCTCTCGCCCTCTTGTACTCTTTCTTTTTCTATATCTCTCTCTTTGTTTCTTTTTACTTTATTGCTCTTTCTTCCGTCAGAATATCCTTATACACCCGAGTGTGTCGTTCTGTTTTCTTCGTTTTCCGTCGACAGTAGAAAATAAGTTCCACGGAAATCCAGTTTTCAAAGCAACCTCTTGTCAATTTTTCCAAGACTCATTTGTTCAAGAATCTTAGAAATCGTTGTTGAAATAAATCTCCAATCTTGCTTTGGGATTAAACAGTTTATCTTGTCTTTGATAAAAAAAAACGTCAAAATCCTACTAAAGTTATAGGACTTTGGAATAGTTTACCAAAGTTTATGGTTCTATCACCAAATGTGGAAATTTCTCAGAAGAATAATTGAGTTATTATAACACCACGAATACTTAAGGGTTTAAAATTGTTGTAAACTAGATTTGTACACCAAGTGTGCATATACATATATATATATTGAATACCTTTTTTCTGCTAAAAGTATTGTAATATAATATCAGATAATTGTTCAATTTTCTTCTGTGTTTTTCTTAACGAGTGCAGAAAGAAAAATAACTTTTTTTCGATGAATCGTCATATGAAAGTGTTTGTTTGCTCGATATTCGGGCTAAAAATTACAATTATTTATACAAAATGAAAAGAATCTTCCTGTACACAAAAAGAAAGTACGGTTAGAGTACCTATAAAAATATGCAATAAGGTTGAATCAACTTTTTAAAAGAGTCTGAAAATAATTTGAAACGTCAAAGTACTAGAAACTTATTTTATACCAAGATGAAATCAAAAGGTTTAGCTGTTGATAAACATGCAAAATAAAAATCATTCTAAATTTTGTACAAAGTAAATTTGCTGCCTCTAAATACGAATAAATACAATCTTATACCGAAGTTAATGTTTTCGATTCCTCTTAAATAATAAGAGTGTATACAAGTTTGTGCGTCAATGTGATTGTGCGTGGTCAAAACGTGTTGATGGGTATATAGTTGTCCTTGTCCGCGATGTAGAATGTGGAGGTGTCTCCCTGGGTTTATAGGTTCGAGCATGGGTAGGAAGTTTACGATATTTTTTTTTTTTTAGTTTTTCTAGAGTTTTTTCTTCATCGGCGCATCTCTGTGACTGTGATAGATAGAGAATGTATATGCGTGTTCCAGGGTTCGAGCACTGTTTGGGCCTTTTAGTTTGCTTGTTTTTCTTCTTTTTTTTATTTCTTTATTTTTCTTTCTTCTGAATCAGCGAAACTCCGCGACCAGGCAGATGTATACCAAAGTTTATGTTCAGTCCTCTAGCTCAGGACCGATCACAGATTTTATAGAAGGGATGGATTTTGTTTTGTTTTTCTTTCTTTTCTTTTTTTTTTTTTATTTCTCCTTTTTCACGCTGCAAAGTGGATGATTCGAATTATTTTCCGCCTTTGTTGTTATTGTCGTGGGTGCTGTTACTGCTGTTGAATAAATGGTCACCGCTTCTTTGGGGACTGCGAGAATGGAGAGATGTGAAGAAAGTTAAAGACACGGATTGTCCACGTTCGATTATCAGTATGTATGAGCGGCACCTATTTTATATACATATATGTACACATATATCAAGATGCTGGAAGGAATTTATAGGAATTTGCACGTGCTTGAGCGTTTAGGTGTGGGTGTTTGTGTGTGTGTATGAACATTATATGGATATGTGTACACACATCAGGATCCCTTCACGAGTTTTTTTTTTTCAAGAATTTTGCGCACGTTCGTGTATGTGTATGTGTTTTGTGTGTGGTTGTGCTTGTTAAGTATGTGTGTGTGTGTGTGTGTGTGTGTGTGTGTGTGTGTGTGGACTGCGGTTGGTTGTGATAGTGGGAGGAGTTGAAATGGAAAGAGAGGTAGAAGGGAAAAGTACAGGGATCGAGAGAGAGAGAGAGAGAGTGGTGAGAAAGATGAAGAGAGGACGATAGATTAGAGATAGAAGGGGCGTCAGGCAAATTGTGAGAGGTGGGGAGAGGAGAAGACGAGGGAGTAAGATGGGAGAAAAAGGGGGGAAAGAGAAAGGTAGACAAGAAGAAGAAGAAGAAGAAGAAGAAGAAGAAGAAGAAGAAGAAGAAAAATGGAGGCAAAAATCAATGAAAAAAAGACAGTGAGAGAGACCGGCATGGAAAGTCAAGAGAAAGAGAAAGTTAGAGAGAAAGGAAGAAGAAAGAGAACGTGAAGAGGAAATAGAAGGAAAGACATTAGGAAATAAAAGAAACCGAGAAAGAAGGAGAAGGGCAGAGAGGAAAGCGGGGAGCAGGGAAAAAGAGGGAGGGGCAGGAGGGAGAGAAAGAAGGAAGCAATGAAGAGAAAGAAGAGGGGAGGTCAAAAAAGAAAGGGAGAATAGACAGAAAATAGGAAGAAGGGGGATTAAAAAGTGAAAGAAAGAGTGAAAAAAGAAAGAAATGAAAGAAGAAGAAAGGAAGATTGGGGAAGGAAAGCCAAAGAAACAATGGGTGAGTGAAAATGGCCGACCAAGTACAGAAAAAGAGAAATAGAAAGAAAGAGTGGAAAATGAGAAGAGAAAGAAGGGAAGTACGAAAGAGAGGGGGGAACAGCTTTGAAAAGAAGAAGGCAGAAAGAAAGGGAAGTGATCAAAAAGCAGTTGGAGTGAAGTAAGAAGAATGACAATCACGTCTGGTTAGTTACACAATAGAAACTGTCACCTGACCAACGTATCAAGGCAATCATACCGTGTTCGGGATGATCAATTCAAGGATTAGGGAAAAGGGGTGATCAATGAATGAGTTACTTCTCTCGCCTTTTGTTAGACAGTGATCACTTAAAGAGCTTGGGTCTAAAAAATTCGAGAAAAACAAGCGTGAAGGTTGGGCTACAATTTAGTAGGGATCCATTTAGCATAAACTTATATTTCAAACTGCCCCCCCTGCACACATACACACATACTGAAACCTATATGGTGGAGGGGAATTTTGAGAAAAAAAAACGTTTTTCTACGCATAAAGAGTAAAACCCCTTAATCCCGTTTGTTCTGGCCGTACGCGTAATACATATACAGCTAGACCAGCTTAAAAACTGAAGAAACCTATAATGACAGTTGTGGTTGACATTTTCTAATTCAGATTCTGGTTAATTGGTCCACCAGTTAATTGGTCCATTTATACATAATAAGGAGTTCTGTTGTTGTTTTTTTTTCATTTTCAACCCTTTAACTCCGTTGATGCGACCTGTGCAAGAAATACATATATTCATAGCAAGCCAGTTAGCCAAACTGCTAGACCACCTTGAAAACTGAAGAAAACTATGTTAATCGTTTTGGTGACAGTTTTGGTTGACGGTTTCCAACATGGCGCAAAAAGTTTGTAAATTCAAGGAAAAAACAAAACTGTAGAAAAAGGAGAGCAAGGAGAGCAAGGAGAAGGCAGGAGAAATCAAAATGGAGGAATTCAATGAGGGAATAAAAAAAAGGAAGGGAAAATCAAAGAGAAGAAGAAATAAAGAATTGAAAATGAAGTATAAGAAAGAGAAGAAAGTGGTGGGAGATCGAGGAGAGAAAAGGAGAGGAGAAAGGAGAGAGAGAGGGGGGATGGATCAAGAAGAGAAAAAGAGTTGGGAAGAGAGAGAGAGAAAGGAGGGGTAGATCAAGGAAAGAGAAGGAGAGAAAAACGAATAAGGTAAGAGAAGTGGAGAAAAGAGGAAAGAATGCAAGGAGAGTGAAGTAGGAAAAGCGTGTGATTAAGGAACGTAAAAGAAACAAACAAACAAAGGGAGAAAAAGAGAAACAAAGAGAGAAAGAAAGATGATGTCACTGAGAGGGGAGGAAGGAAGAAAGAGATTAATAGAAGAGGAAAGATAAAAATGGCGAAGAGAAGCGTCAGAGGGTGATTTAGATAAGCAGAGAATGGAACTGAGGGAGAGAGAGTGAGAGAGAGAGAGATTTCTGAAAGAGTAAAAAAGAAACTGGAAGCAAGGAGAAGATAAAGTGGAGAAAAACAAAGGAATAAATTATGGAAGAAGAAGAAGAAGGAGAATGAAAGCAAAGATCAGTGAAAGAAGAGAGTGAGAAAGAAAGAGAACCCAATAAATAAATGAATAAATAAATACAAGAAGAGAAAAAATAGGGAGATGGAAGGAAGAATATTTATTCATTAAAATCGAAGCGATGTCATCCCAAGAAGATGGGCGGTCACAGGACACGGAGACAAGGAGCTACGGTGAAGGGTTGGGAGAGGCTGTGGGTGCCGCCATCGACCAATCGAAGAGGTTGTGGCATTTCCCTCAGATTTGTGATCCTGATGAGAAAAATCTGAGGCATTGACAGTAATGAGACCCGGACTTGATTTCGGTCCGGACAGGGACGTGGAGCGGATACAGGACGAGCAAGGGTGATGGGTCAGGATATTTCAGGAATATGTATGCGTGTGTGTGTGCGCCCTCCTCTGAATGTGCGTGAAAATGTGTACTGTGTGTATACGTGAAATGACGCAGTTTTAAATACCGTATGAATAAACTTTACGCTACACCAACTGCCATACAATCGTCATTCTGTGCCAAATAAGTTTCCGCAGAGAGTTTACTGTAAGATTTGGTCACTCACCAAAGGTTCATTGACTCCTGTATAATGCGTCTAAATGCAGGGATTTGTATGAAAATTTATGTTATGTGTGTATGCGTGAAATGGCGAACGTTAATCTGTGTATGAATAAGGTTTATGGTGCATCAACTGCTATACAATGGTCAGATAAGTTTCTCCGAACAACGGTTAGAGCACTTTATGGTGACTTCAACAGCGACTATATCAAGTCTTCTCAGGGCAATAGGAAAGATACAACCAATGTATCCTACCGATGGTCACCTATGGAGCTGAAACATGGAACCTAACCAAGAGACTGACCTGCAATCTGAGAACCATGCCACGTTCACATGAGAGAATCATGCTCAACCTCACATGGAGAGCTCACAAGACAGCACAGTATAATAGAGAAAAGACAGGACTCCGAGACATCATAAAACTGTTAGAAAACTCAAATAGCAATGGGCTGGACACGTTGCAAGAATGACAGACAACTGCTGGACATTATGACTCACAATGTTGATCCCCTGAGATCAGGTGCGAGGCTGTGGTCGACAGAAAGTAAGATGGCGTGACTAGCTAGATAAATTCAGGAAGTACTGGCTCCGCAGTGCCCATGATAGAGAGGTCTGGCGAATCCTGGGGGGGGGGATATCTCCAACGACGGACGCTAACAGAATGATGATGATGATGATGATGATGATGAATGAATTGTTCCATAACAATTCAAGACCCCACACACCACAATTAGATAGAGAATAAGAATACGAAGTCTTGCAGTATCCTCTTTATTCAATTGACATTTCTCCGACAAACTTTCACCTTTTCAAACATTTCGAACTTCTTATCAGTAATGAGTTTCGATAATAGGGAAAACATGATTTGCGCTTACCGAATTTATGACCATTTAACCTAAATAATTTTATTTTAGCACCCAAGCAATACCTTACAATACCACCAGACTTGGTATCGTTGAGTAGTTTGTATACAGTGCAACACAAAACTTCCTTCACGATAAAGAGGTGTGGCGAATCCTGGGGAAGGTCCATGTCCAACGATGGATATCAAAAGACTGATGATGATGATGATGAAATTTTATTTGAGCACCTAAGCAATACCTTGCGATACTGCCAGACTTGGTATTGTATACGGTGCATCACAAAACATTAAACTCAAATTGAAAATTTCAATAACCACTTGTCTCGAATAAACTCATAACCGTTTGTAATTTATTAAGTTGGTCATTTTATAAACTCTGCCCAATAGTAAAGAGTTGATCAGTCATAGTGTGTTCAGAAGTTTTAACGGAATTTCGATCATTGAACATGTTTATCGTTCTAAACTTTAAACTCATTGATAGAAGATTTGATGAAAGGGTAGTTATCAGTCCAATGCTCGTCTGAAGGCTGAAACAGGGGTTCAAGTTCACGGAGAGACCGGAAAAATAGGCAGTCAGGATTTCGATACACAAAAAGATTTCAGCATCCAGTATGAAAAATGATCCACACACAACGCAGACTGGAATTTGCAATACTTCACCGGACGTGGGTGAAGAATCCCGTTCTAAAAATGGTCTACGAACATTGTAGATTGATATTCGTGATCTAAATAAATCAATTTTAACTTTTTCTTTTTACAATTTTGTTAAAGTAACTTTGTATACGACTTGGGATGAGGCCAAATTCACGTATGATTCATTAAAATATAAGAACAATAAACTGGAAATTTTCAAGTTTCATGGTGCACGACACATATATATAATGTATCTCGCTATATATATATATATATATATATATATATATATATATATATATATATATATTTATATATATATACATGCATACATACATACATATATATTTATATATATAAAATGTATCTCACTAGATATATACATACATACATACATATATATATATATATATATATATATATATATATATATAATGTATCTCGCTATATATATATATATATATATATATATATATATATATATATATATATATATATATCTAAAATCTATCTTGCTACATTCTGGAAGATTGTTTCATTGATCTGTTCAACCTTTCAAGCGACTGAATGTTATTAACGTTTACTTTTTTTCAATAACGTTCATTTCTCTCGCAGCTCTATTTCGGGAATTATATCTAAAATGAGCACCCTTTGTTTACAAATATACAAAAACATTACTAAATCTAGAATGGTGCACTCTGGTGGATGGGGAATTGTGCGTAAGTAAATATATTGCTTAAATTCAGTCCTACTGGCCGGGCAGGGTAAAATGCCGACCTCTACGTCTGAAGCGAAGGTTTCGATCCTACCTCGTGGTACTGGATGGGATATTGGATAGTCTATAGCCACACTGAAGAGTTGTAATACAATGAAACAGCTGTCGGTGGATGACACGATTATTAATTATCATTTTAGATACATATATATATATATATATATGCTAATGAAAAATGGATATATGATCCGACAGAATGATTATAAATTGCGTTGTATCATATAGAAACTCTTATTTAAAATGGTCCCCTGTTATTACACGGTGAATGTAGGATTTGTCCTCGGAAACATAAGTAGAATAAACAATCAAAGAAAATAGGGCTGCTGCGGGAACCAAACCAGTGACTGATAAGGTAGCCGCTTCAATGTAGCATTGCTATTAACAAATGGTTTGCTAAACAGTTGCCGGTAATGCAAGGGCTCAGATAACTGTTTCAACTCCAAATTCTCATTTTATTCATCCACAATCTATATCTGCTCTAAGTGTTTCTTTCAACACCACAATCATGTTATCAGGAAATGGATATATGATCCGACAAAATGATTATAAATTGCATTATATTATATAGAAACTCTTACTTGAAATGATCTCCCGTTATTACACGGTGAATGTGCCATTTGTCCCAGACAATTTCAAATAGAATAAACAATCAAAGAATATGGGGCCGTCACAGGAATTGAATTCGCGTTGCCGATGGCTGTTTGGCTCAATGGTGGGAGCCGCGCTGCGTTGGAATGGCTGTGCTGTCGGTCGTAGGTTCCTCAAAAACAGCTGGTTTTATGACCATCGGTGGTTACTAATGGCACCCGGGGTATGTTTTCTGCATATGAGTCTCTGAATTTCTTTTTTGATGTAGTGTCTGCGTTTGCTCTCTCCACGATAATGATGATCTCTTATATATATATATATATATATATATATATATATATATTATACAAAAAATCTGATTCTGCTTATCTGTATGTGGCCTTCAAGTAGCCGAAATAAAGCATTGTAGCCATTGATATTGGGTTAAGGTATCCCTAAAAAAAAATGATTTTGATCTCTTATTCGGTCCAAATGCCCTACTTAAACCTTCTGCCGGAACTGGCTTGAAAATCCGGTCGTAGCGCAGGTATCTCTACTAGTATATATAATCTGTTGGCTATTCTCATCGAACTTGGCCAAGTGCTTAAACGCTTTCTATTTTTAAAACACTCTCAATTCAAGATATTTAGTCTATTAGCTGATTGATAAGCCTTACTATCAACCAATGAAAGCTTGATCTTGCCTCAAAACGACAGTGAACAGCTAAGGGGATGTAAGTTGCCTAATTGCTAACGGAAAATTGGATTGGTGAACCGATTAGCATTGTTTGCCCTTGAATCCACTTCTCTCCCAGGCATGAATCCACTTCTCTTCCAGCTATGAATAAATAACAGGACCTATTATTGGAGCCCTTTAGCCCTATAAAGCAGTCAATCAGTGGCGTCAACTAAGCATCTTAACTTGGATCGTTAGAGAAATGAACCAAAAACCATTGCTTCGTGTGCTGTAAGACATGGGAACGACTGAACTAAAGCTGTTTCCCTTCGACCTTTGCACCGATTTCGACCTAAAGAGACTTCTACTTCTGTATCATCAGCAGCAGCAGCAGCTTTCTTCCGTCTGTTTTCCCTAGGATTCGCCAAACCTCTCAATCATGAGCGTTGCAGGGCCATTACTATATAAAAATGTCTAGTTCGTCTTTCCATCTTCTATTCTGCCGGCCTCGGTTTCGCATGTGATCTCTGGGGATGTCGTGATGTTCATGGGTTGTCTGCCATTCTCGCAACATGACCAGCCCATTGCCAGTTGAGTTTTCTAATGGGTTCTATGATGTCTCGGACTCCTGTTTTCTCCCTGATATATTGTGTTGTCTTGTTATCTCTCCACATGATGTTGAGCATGATTCTATCATGTGCACGTTTCATGCTTAGTATGAGGGTCAGTCTCTTGGTTAGGTTTCATGTTTCAGCTCCACAGGTGACTATCAGAAGGATGCATTGGTATATGCTCTTCTTTGAAGATTAAGCTTGCCATCCCTAAGTAATTCTTCTTTTGATTTCTTCTTTTGGGGGCATTTTATGGAGACTCGTTGTCCTAGATGTAGTGGTCTACTTTCTCCATTTCTGCGTTTTCAATGTTGATCGTTCCCAGTTTAGGCTCCGGAATACCATCTCGAGGTAGGCTGTGGGTTAGCTGCTATTACCTTGTTGTACCTATTTTGGGAGCTCAAAGGGCTTTATGTGGCCTGATAAAGGAGCTGCTGTATATATAATATCATATATATAATATATAAAATGTCGCAGTACTCCGGTGTATACTAGGTCTGCACTTTGTAGACTGATAGCCTCAATGACCATGGTAATTTTCACAAAGCTCTTCTTGAGATCGATACATCTTACAGCAATTGGCATATTGAATTCATGTTGTATTCTACTGCTTTCTCTAGTTGATTTATTGAATGGAGATGGTCCATGGTCGAGTAGCTTCTTCTTGGGCCAGCTAGTTCCTGCAGTTGGTTTTCATTTAGCGTTTTTGTGATTCGGTCAGTGATGATCTCCGTGAAAAGTTTGTAGATGCACTTGAGTAGACTTATTGGTCTATAGTTATTGAGGTCTTGGGGTTTCCTCTTATATAACAACATTATGATAGCAGTGTTCCAATCTTCTGGGATTTTTCTTTGTTTTAGGCATAGGTTGGATAGAATAGCTACTTTCCTAGTGATGACCTTACCAGTTTTTTTAGTAAGTCGATAGTGATGTTGATCTGGTCTAGGAGCTTTTCCTTTCTTTGTTTGTTTGATGACTTGTTTCATCTACCATGGCGTAACTTCTAGGAAATCCTCGAACTGATTGCTCGAGTTTTGTGTATCCTGTTCGTCGTTTAATAGTACTTGTTTGGAGGAGTAGAGTTTTAGGTAGAACTTTTCGACATATTTGACACGTTTGACTATCCTGTCTCGGTCTGTTGTTAGGTTTCCTTTTTTTCGAGTATATTAGTTATTTATTCCTGTTCTATACTGAGAGCTGTGTTTATAGCTTTGAAACCCCGACCTTTTTCGAGAATTGTTTTGAGGATTGTTGTGTATCTTCTTTCGTCTTTTCTTCGTTTCTTTTGGATCGTATTATTCAGTTCGGATGCTTTAATTCTCTCTCTTGCAGTTGTCGGTGGCTTGAGGTTTCTGCTTTTTCCCATGAGATTCTTGGTTTCATCTGAGATTCAACAAATGGTCTGTGAGCTCTTTGGTTTAATTTTAGTGGCAACTTCAATTAGAGAGGCTGTTACTTTGTTGTTGAATTCGTTGATGTCGATGCCGTTCTCTTTCAACAAGGCAAATACGAGAAACATTACAAATTGTAGCAATTATTTTTTATGGAAAAAGATAAAACACATTGCAACAATTTAAGTATCTTCTTTGAAGTTTTAATTTTGGTTTCGATTGCAGGATATAACAAAGTCGGTCGTAAAAAAAATAATATCATTTCTGCGTACTTGAAGCGCGCTTTAGACTGTTTTTAATGTCAATCTTTATCATCCAAAATTATTTCATTTACGCCATGATTGATATCCAGGGACAAAAAAAATAAACTCTGTAATTAAAAATCTTCCAAAAATGAAAGAAGCTTTATAGAAATCGTTTGTGATAACAGATTAGACAACTTGATGATTACTCATGTGGATTTTGGGAAAAAAATATCACTTTTCACTGAAAATATAGTGAAAAATACATTTATTTACAGCAGATGCCTATTACCTGCCAATTTAGTTCAGGAAGTCAACTTACCTTACCCATATGTTATGAAAGCCTGCTTAAATTTGCGAGTGTCTCATGGGACAGCTGAAATATGGATGACCAAAATTGACAAAAGATGACACTATCTATAATGGCAAAAGTATATTACCGACATTGAAAATCTCTGTCATATAAACGGGCTAGACCCTACCAACGCCATACGCTAACTGGAATCTGAATGAAAATATAAAGTTTAAAAAAACAAGGAAGAGAACTCTAAGTGTACAAATATTGAGTTATTTCCCATAAAATTCAAATCCAGTTGGGTTTTTTATCAACCGTTCCTTCTAACCTCCTTTTCTGCACAATAACAAAAATTATGAATATATCTCAATCGACAATAAATCCCTGAATCTGCTCCTGAATTTATTGAGAACTTTTGCAGATATCGTATCGACAAACAGAGGGACAGACAAAAAGACAGACAGGGGGACAGACAGACGAATTAAGACCTACATATGCCTCATCCAACTTCGTTGACAGTGGTAAATTATGCTGTATTCAGAATAGCTGTTGGTATCATGGTCTTCATGTTTTAGATTTTAAATAAGTCTAGCTTAATCTGGCGTGCGGCAAAAGGGTGGAAATAGCAGCAAACGAGCCTGGTAACTGCAGGCTTAAACTCCATTCCAATTTCTATTCCGACTGAAGATGATTACTCTTGTATTGTATACATAACAAATAAGAAGTATATATTTTTTGTATTAATGTATCTATTTATTAAGATGAAATAAGCCCATGTATCTGTATGGTAAATATTCATTGATATCAAAGACTTGTCGATTTAGCTCAGTCAGTGAGACAGCCTCCTGACAACTAGTTGTTAGAGACTTATCTGCCAGAAAACAGACGAAACGCAAGGAATAAAATTTCAATAATTGTAAAACGAAATAGATATATTTGTATAAATTATCCATACATAAGTGATCTTTTTTTAAAATCTAATACTGTTAAATTGTTTTTCGCTTGTGTTTCACACCCTAAGGGTGTTTTTTGTTTTTTGTTTTGTTTTTTTTTTTGTTTTCATTTACATTTTCAACTGGATTAAGCAACAGCAATATTAGTTTTAATTTTCAAACAAACTCAGTCATATCTTTCAAGAAGCTCCCTGCCTTTTCTATTCTATCTTTTATTCTGTCGGTCAGTCTAGCTAGATAGTTAGTTGTTATACATATATATCATAGTCATCCTTTCCACCAGCAATTCTAATACAACCAATGTACACAAGCGGAAGCTAGTAAGCAGTTACGTACGTATTAGTCCCTTTTAAGCCACGGTAGGACTTCAATAATTTTATTTACCTGTTTGCTTTAGCGTGACAGAAGCAACGAAACAACAAAGAAGTGACATGGGCTTTCATATCTTAGATAAGATTTTTAGATAAGTATTATTAAAATGCGTCGTTATCTCCCTTTGAAGTACTCTCCAAATGAATCACTGTTGAAATGGCAAGTATGTTGACACGCATACGATTCAAAACGCATTTCTTTGGCAGTCATTTATTAAGTTTATATTAGTCTGGCCTGTGGCCACTCTTGTAGAGCAGTCAGTGAATATCGAAGTCACTAGATTGGCTATATTCTGATGCATGGATCAGCAACTTCTTTTTGTAATGGCCCCTTTCTGATTTTTTAGTTTTGCCTATGGTCCACGAGTATATTATAGAATTATAGAATAAGGATTCGCCCTTGAGGCTGATAAATTTCAAGTATTTACTCTGTAAGTAAAAAGTGACATGGAGTCTGCATAAAGTGTTTGTATCAATTCAATAATACACAGTCAGTTTAATATTTATCAGGGGAAAAAGCATCGGTGTGAAGTCCATAGACATGTCTATAGTAAACAGACAATAGAATGCAATGCTCATATGTAAGCATAGATCAAACAAATCGTGACACAGGACACTATTCAAAGCCAATCAATCAATTACTCAAGACAAAAAATTTGAAAGTATTTTTAGAAAATGTCCGAGGTCCACACAGAATGTCCCATTTGTGGGCCCTGACCCATCTGTTGCCGATCCCTGGTCTAATGTGGCTAGTTTACAAACCATCACTCTACAGGAAGCGCACATTTGGATTCATCATCATCATCGGTCTTTTATCGTCCATCGTTGGACATAAACTTTCTCCAGGATTCGCAAGACTTCTCTATCGTGTACGATGCGGAGCCAATACTTTATGAACTTGTCTAGTGCATCTCTCCATTTTGTATTCTGCCAGCCTAGGTTTCGCATGTGATCTCTGGGGATCGATTTGACTCATGATGACCATCAGCTATCTGCCATTCTTTCAATATGACCATTGCCATCTGAGTTATCTAATCGATTCTATGGTGTCTCGAACTCCTGTTTTTCCCTAATATATTGTGCTGTCTTGTGATCACTCCACATGATGTTTAACATGATTTTTTTATGTGTACGTTGCATGCTTAGTCTGAGGGTCAGTCTCTTGGCCAGGTTTCATGTTTCAGCTCCATAGGTGACTATCAGAAGGATACATTGGTTGTATACTCTTAATTTTAGGACTAATGGGATCTTATTGTTCTTGAAGGTTGAGCTCGCCCTACCGAAGACTGGCTAACCTGAAGTGATTCTTCTTTAAATTTCTTCTCTTGGGGATTTCATGGAGACTCGTTGTCCTAGGTGTAGTGGTGTACTTTCTCCAGTTATGCATTTTCAATTTTGATCGTTGTGTTTGTTTCCGATGTGTTTGTGACCTTTGTTTTACAGAACATGTGAAGGCCAACTTTCTTGCATTCCAATTCAGTTGGTCTAGTATTGTTTGGGGTTTTTGAAGGTTATTTACAAAAAGGACAATGTCGTCTATTTTGATTCCTTTATTTTCTCAGTCTAGGTTTCTGAAGATCATCTCGAGGTAAGTTGTTAAAAATTAGGGCGTGCAGGTATCACCTTGTCTTACTCCTTTTTGGAGCTGAAAGGGGTCTACATAAATACGTAGCCAGATGAAGGAGCTGCTGTGATGGTATATATGTTGCAGTGCTCTGGCGTATACAAGGTTTACACCTTATAGAGTGATAGCCTCAATGACCTTGGGAATCTCCACTGAGTTGAAGGCCTTCTTGAAGTCTATAAATGCTACAACAAGTGGTGTACTATATTCTGCTGCTTCTTCTTATAGTTGATTTATCAAATGGAGATGGCCCATGATCAAGTAGCTTCTTCTAGAGCCAGCTTGTAACCGTGGTTGGTTTTCATCAAGCGTTTTTGTTTTGTTTTTTGTGATTCGGTTGTTAATGACTTTGGTGAAAAGTTTATAAATGTACTTGAGTAGATTCATCGGTCTATAGCTGTTTCAGGTTTCTTTTTTATGTAACAGCGTCATGATTGCAGTGTTCCAATCAAGTGGAACTTTGTTTAAACAAACTGAACATAGCTAATTTCCTAGCGTTGACCTTACCAGCTTTTCTCAACAGGTCGATGGTGTTATCTGTTATCTTTCCTTTTTTGTTTGTTTGATGGCTTGATTCACATACCAAGGCGTAACTTCTTGGAAACCCTCGACCTTATAGCTTGCATCTTGTGTATCCTGTTCGTTGTTTTGTAGTCTTTGTTTAGGGGAGTTTTTGGTAGAATTCTTGAACACGTTTGACAATCTGCCTAAATGAGAAATTTGAGATTTTAAACTTTACTAGAATCACAAAAAAAAACCCAAGGAACATTTGCTAAATAGAAAAAATGGAACCATACTGCAATGCAGGCATCGTTCTAAATTCCTTTCAACGAATGTGAAATCACAGCAACACACATACTAATAGATCAAGAAAGTAAAGTAGACAATTCGCTCCTATGTCCATCATCCCTAAAACTTCCTATCACCATTTTCTACCTCCAAACATGCCCAAACACATTATGAATTTTAAAAAATGAAGATTAATACTATCCACTAAAGCCACAGAGGTTATCAACGGGGACAATAAAACCCAATGCCAAAATAACAAGGTCAAGATAAAAACTACTCCCAGGTTACTACCAAGCATCCTTTCAGAGATGACCCCTAGATCCAGTTCACATCCCTTGACAAAAAGCATAACCCCATACCACTCACTACCACACTCACAACATTCTCACCAAATTCCCCAAAACTAGAACCAGAAAAACATAGATAATCATTCGCCTTATGAGGCCCGGAGAGGGCAGAAACACACACACACACACACATATATATATATACATATATATATATATGTGTGTATGCGTGTGTGTGTGTGTGTGTGTGTGTTTGTGTGTGTGTATATATATATATATATATATATATATATATATATTCAAAGCTGTAATGCATTTGATGAAAATATCTTTGAGTGGTTTCATTCCATTCTCTTCTTCAAATCTGTTAATTGTGTAAAGTGTTCAGCGTTTCCAACTTTAAGTGGAAGTGTCCATTGTTTCAAATCGTAAGTAGGAGATATACATTATCAGCAATGAATGAATCTTATCTTGCTTTCATTATGTATCACGGACTGAGAAAAAAACAATCGAAGAGGGAAAAGTCAAACGATTCACTCTGTATGTATATAAGTTTGTGTGTGTGTGTGTGTGTGTGTGTGTATGCATGTGTGAGTGTGCGTACGTGTGTATGTTTATGTGTGTATATATGTGTGTGCGAGTGTGCTCCCTTGCATGTCTGTGTGTGGTACATTTACTTGATTTTGTGGATGGTAAAAGGTGTTGATTTTGATTCTCAGGACCGGAGTCAGAAAATAAAGTTAAGAAGATGATATTCCATTCATGACAAACGGACAGATATTTTTATCATCTGTTGCCTGTTCTGTCGAAGTATTTCTTTATTCACAATTTCTATAAATAGCCGTCCGTTTTCTAACGACACTATAATAAGCAAAACTCGGGCTTAGTGGAAACAGACAAGAAAGTTTGAAGGAGAATGTAAGCCCTGTGCTTTGTCATATGAGCCCTCTGGTGGCGGTTATATTACAATACACGTAAACATAATTGGCTCGGACTAAAAATAAGGAGGAATATCTTCCTCATTCACCGTCCAAGTGGAAATGACGGGGGATTAAAAGAGATTATGACAGCGAGAGAGAGGGGAGCGATGAAAGGAAGAGAGTTTGAGTGAAAGTAGGAAGAGAGAATATGATAAACCTGAACAAATAAACAAAATGGTTTTCATTGAGGAGAAAAGAAAGAGAGAAAATAGAAGTTTTCATCGCAAAAGAAGTAAAGAGAGGATTCGTTTGAAAGAAAGAAAGGAAAGAGAAGAGATAGTAGAAGTTTTTTTGATAGGAAAAGGGAGACAGAATGAACTATTTAGAAAGGAAGGGATAATAAAAGAAAGGGTGGAGATAAGGAAGGAAAAGAGAGACCGAGGGGGAAACAAGAAAGAAAGGTGGAAAAAAAGAAGAGAGGGAAGAAAAATGGAAAGAAAAAGCAGAGAAGGAAAAACAGAGAATAGAAAGGGAGAAAAGAACAGAAAGAAATAAAGATAGAAAGAAAGAGAGACACAAAGAAAGAAAAGAAGAAAAAGATAGAAAGACAAAAGTAAAGAGAAGAAAGAAAGAAAGGAAGGGCACAGAGTAGAGAGAAAGGTGAAAAGAAAGATTGAAAGAATGAAAAAAGGAAGAAAGACATAGAAACCATTGAAAAAAGACAAATAGAAAGAAAGAAAGAAAAAGAAAGAAAGACAGAAAGAAAGAGAGAGAAGAAAAAAAGGAAAAGCACAGAGTAGACAAAGGTGGTAAGAAAGGAAGAAAGAAAGAAAGAACGAAAGAAAGAAAGAACAAAAGAAAGAAAGATGGAAAGAATGAAAAAGGAAGACAGACATAAAAACCAAAGAAGAAATCAAAGAAATAAAAACAAAGAAAGAATGAAAGAAAGAGAGAAAGAAAAAAAGAAAGATGGCAAGAATGAAAAATTGGAAGAAAGACAGATATAAAAACCAAAGAAAGAAAGAGAAGAAAAGAAAAGAAAAAAAAATAGGAAAATGCCGTGATTGCATATCGGACGTCGTCATCGTCGTTGTCGTCGTGGTCGTTCACTGATCCATAATTATTAGTCGTGATCTCTTCGTTTGCATATCTTGGTTGATTGTCCTTCCCCAAATGTTTCGGAAAAAGAAGTTAATTAGGGGAAAGAGAAGCATTCGGGACGACGACATGGGTGTGGCCGCTGGGGGGGGGAAGGGACTGACGGCTCCAAGCCCGAACTTTGGACGCCTGGGGGTTGGAAAGGCTGGACTCTGGGGCGAATGAAGCCGACTGACTTTTCCCCTCCACCAACCATTTCCTTTATTGTTGTTTTTGGTCAACAAATTGATCGACTTTATTAGATGTCGTTCCAGGAATGACACACTCCCCTCCTATTCAACCCCACCTGCTCTTTCACCTTCTCTAACGACCACACCCAGTGCCTCCCTCCCACAGTCACGTCCTCCTACGAGTTGTTATAGTTGTTTTTTGATTGTCGTAAAATGAAAACAGATCGTCAGGCAAGCAATAACAGGAATTATGAATATACGGTCTGATGATGATGGTTGGAGAAGTGGTGGAATGATATGATTGGTTTCGAGGAAAAAGAAAAATCGCGAATAGACGTGTTCTTGCTCTCTTTCTTTCTTTCTTTCTTTCTCTCTCTCTCTCTCTCTCTCTCTCTCTCTCTCTCTCTCCTACACACACACACTTTACTGTTGCTTTCTTTCTTAACTATTCATTCTTTTTTCTTTCTTTGAATTATCTTCGTTTTCATTCTCTGTTCTTTGGGGTTTTTTTTCCCAAATCCCCTTTCTCTCTTCTTTTATTCCCTTTCTATTTTTCCTCCGTGTTTTCTGTTCTTTCCTTCTTTCTCTTCTCTTTCTTCATTTCTTTCTTTCTTTCTTTCTTTCTTTCTTACTTTCAATTCTCTGCTCTTTCTTTCTTTCTTTTTTCTTTCTTTCTTTCTGTCTCTTCTCTGTTCTTTCTCTTGATTCTTTTTTTATCTATCTTTTCAATCTCCCTCTGTTCCTATCTATCAACCAGTGTAGATACGGGGTACTATCCAAAGTGTCGGGGAATTCGTCAATGAAAAAAAAATACGTACCCTAACACTTAGATCCCACTGTGGTCATAAGGGTTCCCTTGGGTATATCACAAAGGGTGGTTATCACAAAGGGTTTCGGCAAAAGTCCGTAGTAGACTTTGTTCGCATGTGCTGTTCAAATCATTAAAAACTTGACAAACCTTAGCATATTCATCTGGCACGGCTGCCACAATCATGGGTAGGATAACCAATTCGAGCGTTTGAGCACTTAATCATCCGTCCAGCGCCACCTCGAGCCGGACGTTAGTTTGTCGTCCTTTTGGGGGTCTAACATTTTTTAAACTTATATAAATGACCTCAAATATACTTTTTAAAAAGAAGCAACGGAAAACAACCATGAATGTACGTTTATTATAATTGATTGCCGATTTATAAAGGTCCAACTCAGTAAGCTCACGGACTAAAGTAATCCCCTTGTAGACCTCCTGCCATTCTCACCAGTCCCCAGGTTGGGAACTAATGGTCTGGAATGTCCTCCTTAATGAAATTTTTAAAGTGGCCACCTTAATCGGATAATGAGAATATATCATCAACAGCAGTGGTCCTTCAGCGTCTATTGTTGGACGTAGACCTCCCTCAAAATTTGCTAGACATTGCAGACTACATCGTCTTTTTTGCAGAGAGCCTACACAACCTCCAACTAATGCTAGATGAACTAAACGAAGAAAGCAAAAAAGTCGGCCTACACATGAACTTCAGTAAAACGAAAATCATGTACAATAATCGAATTGAGAATAAAAACATAACTGTCAAGATCGAAGATGCAAAACTGGGGAAGATAGACCATGACATCTACCTAGGACAACGAATTTCCATGAAATCCTCAAAAGAAGAAGAAATCAAGCGAAGAATGGCAAGCCATCGGCAGAGCAAGCTCAACTTTCAAAAACCAGATGATCCCAATAATCCTAAAAAGAAGAGTATACAACCAATGCATTCTCCTGATAGTTACTTATGGAGCTGAAACACGGAGCCTAACCAAGAGACAGACCTGCAAACTTTGAAGCATGCAACGTGCACATGAGAGAATCATGCTCAACTTCACATGGAGAGATCACAAGATAGCACAGTATATAAGGGACAAGACAGGAGTCTGATAAATCATAGAAACTGTGAAAAAAACTCAAGTGGCAATGGGCAGGCCATATTGCAAGAATGCAAGACAATCACGACATCACGACTCACAACATGGATCTGCAGAGATCACATGTGCAACCGAGACCGACAGAATACAAGATGGAGAGACGAACTAGATAAATTCGGAAAATGCTGGCTCTGCGACGCCCACGATAGAGAATTTTGGCGGATCTTGGGGAAGGTCTATGTCCAACGACAGATGTTAAAAGACTGATGATGATGACAATTATGGGTGCTAATACTTTCTAAACTTGTCCAGTTCGTCGCATTATCTTATTTTTTGCCGGTCACATGTTTCAGAGATGATCTCTGGGGATCCATGTTGTTAGTTGCGTTATGTTTTATAGGAACTTCGCCCTCAAAAAAGCGAGTGATACCAGAATAAACTAGATGAGAAGGTATTTCAGCCTTTGCACTACTGTCAACTGATTATTAGCTCAAAGGTAAGAGCATTGCTACATCGAAGCGGCCATCCTGTCGGTGGCAGGTAGGCAAAGTAAATGTCTATATCAGAGAGGAAGTGTTGGATACATCGTCATGGATCATTGGTTAGCAAACTAGGCTTTCAAATCATCATTGACGGAGTTCAATCGTCTCTGTATTTGCCTTGTGCCCGACTAAACTAAGCTCAGAAAATATCTATTCGAGATTTTTTTTAAATGGTCCCATCGAACAGAAGAAAGGGAGACTTCGTGTACAAAAGAAACTAAATCTGTATACATATGTTCTTGGTTATGTGAATTTTTATGTACGTAGTAGAGTGCATAAATGTGTATTCGTGGGAGTGGTTATGTACATATGTGCATGTGTCTGTGTGCGATTTTTTTAAACACCTGTATTCTGTGTGGGCGGTGATATTATCAGTCACTGTGCCTGGTGGTAGGGGCATGCTCTTTCAGATTTGACTTTGAAAAAATGATCCCAAACTATCGCCCGAACTGGACCTCGTCCCACCCACCGAGGCTGAATAAAACAAAAATATCCGACTCACAGTATCTTCATCTTTCTCTCCATTCCTAGAATAAAAGAACACAGATAGAACTTTAAAAAAAAAAACGCTGTCAGAAAGAAATGAACACATAGAAGAGATGAAAAAAAAGCGACGTACATTTTTAAAGAATCATATAACTACCCCGTCTCTGACAACTCACCCTTAAAGCGAATCTGAATCACATTATACCGAAAAGTTGTAAGCCGACAACGAAGTCAAAGAGGGAGAAGACGAGAACGAACAAAATGACGGCGACGAAGAAGAAGTCGAGGAAGAAAAAAACGAGCCATGTCCGATATAGTTTATTCCCTCTTCTAGACAAACATCATACCGTGGAATGTATGCGAATATATACGTGAATACGTGTATGTGCGTGAATCGTTGTGTGTATGCGAAGTGGAGATGGCTGGGTGTGTGCGTTTCATGTGAGACGATTACTAGGAGGATGACAAAGAACAATTGTGAGCCGACAACGAAACCAAGGAAGGAAACGGCGGAGAAGGAGAAGAATGAAGAAGAACAACGTGACCATGTCCAATGTCATTTATTTAAGTTCAATCTGAACGGAATCACCGCAAATAGGAAAATAGCCGTTATCAGGCCCGGTATCATTAGAGAAGGATTACCTGATTGTCCGCCGTTTGCCTTCCGGTCGGGGGTGGGGGTGAGGTGTATTGGTCACGGGCGGGGCTGAGGGAAGTTGGGGGGAGGGGGGTCATAGAAGTGAACAATTCTTTATCTCTTTTGGGGCCCCGCCTTCTCCCGCCATTCCCAGAGACACACGGATGACGCCTTTCGCATTTCATAAATAGTCAAGTAACTTTGGCTGTCCGAAGAAGACGGACGACAAGGCCCGGCTAGTAATCCAGGTACCCATCTCTCCACAGACAGCGATAAATTCTCCTCAACGGAGAACTGGACATTTTTTTCCTTCCCTTCTTACGTCGTCAATTCTGATAGAATCGTAATATCGTCTTTGCATGTTGAATTCGTTTCTACCCTCGTCCGAATCGCTTACGGACAAATCGAGTTGGAGACAATGTTACTCATACAATCTACGAAGTTAAGCAACAAAGAGCCTCGTCACAACTAAGTTGGGTGACCGCTTGTAAAGTACCAGGTGCCATAAGCGAGAATGGTGAGGTGAGTGGCGCCACTTCGAGTGCCTGTCGCCTCTGTGGCGATTCCATATATCACAAGCCGTGACTAGAGAAACTGGTGATATGGGAAACCTCGGAAGAGACAGCTGATGTCATAGACAGCGTAAGGGCTCTAGCTAGCTCTCATTCGGTTCGTTAGCAAGAAAATTGCTATTTTTGTTCTCTTGTGATTTCCTTTTGAGATATAGGTTTTCCCCGCAATCCGAAAATAAGTATTTATCCGCTCCGTTACGGGGGAGCAAAGTGGCAAGGTTGTATTTAATATGAGAGCCCACATACGTACTTGTGAGAATCCCAGGATTAACCATTAAGCAAAAAAATGATGTGCCGGGGGCATTATAAAAGAGGAGAGTAAGTCTCTTGCAGTTTCCCGCATTAAATTATCATAACTCTTTTGAATTGTTTAACTATCAAACTTGAATTTAATTATCATCAACAGCAGCAGCAGCCTTTAAGCGTCTGCTGTTGGACATAGACCTTTACCAGGGTCCACCAGACCTCTCTATCATGGGCGTCGACGAACAAATACTTTCTGAAGTTTTCTATTTCGTCACGCCATCTCATATTTTGCTGGCCACGGTTTCACATATGATATCTGGAGATCCACGTTATGAGTCGTGATTTCCATCGGTTGTTTGACATTCTTGCATCATAACCAGCCCTTTGCCATTTGAGTTTTCTAATGGATTCTAGGATACCCCTGACTCCTGTTATTCAAAGTGTCCAATCATCCACACAAATATTGTTTAAAACTGGTCATTATGTAAGCATATGTTTCGTTGGTAAAGATTTGGTTTATTGAAGTAGTATATTTTTGAGGGGAAACATTTTTGACGTATTTTGAGGTGTTTAAAATGATTATAAATTTCATTTCATTTTCTTCTTTCTTTCTAAATCTTGTCAGTTAAGCGATGGGAAGGCTGAGCTTTGGTGGCCATTTCGGAGCTGTGTTTGGAGCATCAGACGGCTTTTATCCCGTCCAGTGTGTAGGGAAGACGAAAAATTGCTCAGTCCCCGCGAACAGTGTTACAAAAGCGTCAGAACCTCCCCTTTTTACTTCAGTTGGGAGGTGCTGAACCGAAGCAACCCTCAACTCCGGAGATTTAGCATAGTAAACTTTTTTTGAAACCACAGGACAAATCCTGGGCAGGGGAGTAACAGAAACTGGAGTGTGCCCATATGAACACTTCATGAACTGAAATAGCGTAAAATGAAGAAGCAGATACCATTGAATCATGTGATAACGTCTTTGAAGCATACCCAGACTCAAAAATGCTGATGTTAGATTGAGTCATCGGAGGCTTGGGTGATAAGAGGTAAAGGAGATTTGGGTGTAGACGAAAGATGAAGCTCACTACCTATATAAAGACTCGTTGCAAAACATGCTGAACGATATCTTCGGTTTGTGCTTTTTCTTCGTAAGAGCAAAAAAGTGTCGGAAACCGAACTTTCGGAGCGCGAGGGATATCTTTATTTTGATGAAAATTTTGGTTCACTGACGTGGCAAATATAATCAATACTTTGGATGAAAATTACTGAAATGTACACACATTCCAAATGCTTCTTACAACTTGATACAACTCATTCAAAGTTGAGAATGAGCGAGAATTGTGTGGAACACCCTTCCCCTCAAAAAAGATTTCCGATTGCAGGGGTTAAATTTATGGGTAGGGGCTCCCCAGAAAACTTTGAAAATGTTGTATCTAAGATTGGCTTAAATTACAAATTGGGAATGCATAAAAATTGAGGGTATATACAACTGGTGCAGGGTATATTTTTACTTTAAACTTTTGTTTTCTGAGTATTTGTCATTTCAATCAAGAGTTCTCAAATAGTGTGCCGTAACTATCTCTCTAGAGTGACACTTTCATTTTTCCAAATATGCAGACAATTTATTCTAAGCCATAAACGTGTCCAGTATAATGTTTTTGCGAGTTTCAACCCTTTTACCAACAAATGAAATTCCTATATTCTATGGCCTAATATCTACCAATCTGAATTCATTTCGATTGAGTAAATAATTGGTGTGCTGCTCAAGTCAAATATATTCCTTAGGGTGCCGTCATTTAAGAACCACTGACCTGGAGAAAGTAGACCGCAACATCGATTTAGGACAACGAATATCTATGAAAAGCAGAAGAAATCAAGCGAGTAATCACTCTAGGATGGCAAGCCCTCTGTAGAGCAAGCTCAACATTCAAAAAACAGAAAATCCCATCAGTCCTAAAAAGAAGAGTCTACAACCAATGCATCTTCCCGATAGTCACCTATGGAGCTTAAACGCAGGACCTAACCTAGAGACTGGCCCTCAAACTGAGAACCGTGAAACATGCACAGGAGAGATTCATGATCAACATCATATGGAGAGATTGCTAGATAGTGCAGTAAAAATTCTTCAAATACTGAAGAAAGAATAAGGTGGAAATATGTCTGCAATTTCTCTTAGAAATAAAAGAAAAAAATGTTCATTGCTTTTTCAAGTTCGATTTTTTCTACAAACAAACAAAATATTGTTCATGGTTCTTTTTGTCCCTAAAAAAAAACATGTCTTCTCACGAGAAAATATGATTATCTACAACTCTCTTGAGGGAATGCGACTTAAATTTTCTGCAAAAAAATGATTATAATTCCCTAGTGTCTTTTTTTATATATTTTATACGTTTTTTCATTTTTGTTGAAAAGAAAGAATCTTTTATTCGTTGGACATTTTCTATCCTTCCTTCATTCGTAGTTTCGTTTCTTTGCCCGTCTTCCATGTTGAGGCCAGTTGTCACAAGTTAGGTAACAACTGTCGTATTCTGTGGTATTTTTCTTCTATTTAGTTCCATCTAGGAGTATTCAGGACTTATTCTCACGTTTTGTGTTTGCTCACAGTGATATTCCAAATTTCAGGTTCTAGGTTCAGTTATTCGGATCGATGATCCGATCCTGGTTAAGGACGCCAAATTCAAATTATATGGTTCACATGTGGAAAACAGGTTTCCACGCAACACGGAAATTCGAAGAAAAACTATTCGCATTTTATTGCACATGCATATCCGAGGAAAAGTCATTGGGAACTTGATCGTGTGCTGAAGTCACACGAACAGCTTCCGAATAACAAAGAATGAAAACACCATGCAAAAACGAAAGCCGGTCAAAGCTTTGAAGCAAAGGGAATGAGGAGTTAAAATCTAAATTTAAGTAGAAAACTTTCAAAAGAGAATTTCCATTATGAACTATCTTTCATAGTTGGTCGTTCAGTCATCCATCCCACGTGTGCACTAACCTGCTAGCTACTTCATCTAGTTCTCCAACGGGTGATATCTGGGAGAGACGCGTGGCACCTCTAACTACCTTGTTCATTGATTTGATAATCATCCGGGAGCTCAGGGAGATGGGACTGCTCCAGTGTTACTATACCATTCAAATTTCCCTGCTATTGACACTGTCTTTCTTTGAAGAGTCGACCAATGAGATGAACGAAGAGCTATTTTATGCTGTGCATTGGTTGGAAAGGCAAGTCAAAAACTCTTTGCAGGGGAGGCTGCAATTGGCCAGCTGACCTCTCAACCAATTCCCGCTAAAACTAATGGTTCCCTCTTCTTTTGTTCGATGAGCGGACACGTGTTTCGCTACAGGAGCTACAGCCATTTAGGGCACCGATAAATACATCGAAGAAGCCATCAAACGACTAGACATCACAGGATTCTACCAAGAACTCCCATATGACCCTTCTAAAAGATACCAAGAAATTATTATATAACATTATAATTTACTAAATGAAATGCTTAAAATCAATATAATTTGAAAAAGAGCAACATACACACTGCTCCCAAGTAAGCATCAGACATGCTCATTTCTACTTCCTTCCAAAAATAGTCTTGATAGACTAGTAACCTCCTTGATTAACTGCCATTCAATCAGATTATCATACGTTGATCACTACACAGAACCCAAAGCCAAAAATGTAAAATCTTACATACGTGACTCAAAAGATCTATTAAATAAAATAAGTGACATTAAAATAATGACTCATAATGCTATTCTTATCACAATAGATGTGAAATCACTGTATTCTAATACCAAACACGACGGAAGTATATCAGTCTTTAAAGAATGACTTGACAACAGAACACTGAAATAACTTAATTCAGTGGCATCAACTGCCCTAATGAACATAACTTCAATGGGAAAACATTTCCTCCTGATCAAAGTTTGTGCCATGGGTACCGTCGTAGCCCCATCATACGCAACAATATGCGCGGGAACTTTTGAAGAGACCTTGGCTTCACTAGAGATGCTGAATTTACAATCATCGGAAGAAAAAAAGACTTGACAAATAAAACTACACAGACACTTGAAAAACACGAAGATATATGAATCACTAGACTAAATGCCCCAATGGTCTCAATAACAAACTGAACAATTATTTAAAAAATTTTATCTCACTCCCTATAAATCGGTAACAACTATCAACAATAAAACTACAGCTATATAAATACTCACTTTGTACATACATATTCTATGTTTTATCAAAAAATTCAGTGCAAATCTAACACACGTTTGAACCTTAATTTAAATGAATTCGAACATTTTACAAATACAACCGCTATAGACACTGTACATACTTCTGTTAACAACTACTAACTACGTCCTGTCTATAGCCTTAGAGAATTTAACACAATACTAACCAAGCACACACTTGAAATTGAAATCTAATGACTCAACAAAAACCCCTTTTGACCCCAGTAAAAACAGAGTGATGCAAAACGATTGACACAACCGATATAAATCTGTGACTTAAATGGACAAATGAAACCCAAAGACATCAAATGAAATTTTAGAAGTCAACTAAAGAAAACCTGACCAACATCATTATAAATTGCAGTCAATACGACAAACCCCCGTTCATTCACAAACTCTCCCTCTGACGATGACCATACCATCAGAACCGATTCGGTAATATGTAGTAAAAAAAATCGAAAATGAAATAAAATCATTTTTACACTCACTCCCGTTTATATATCTAATATAAAGATCACCATATATATATATATATATATATATATATATATATATATATATATATATATATATATAGCTGTTATGTTTTTATATCTCCAAAACGGTTACATGGTTAAAAGAAAAAAACTGATGATCTCAACAAGAAATATTCACAAATAGTACCATAATATCTAATTCGATGTAAAACATTGGAAAAAAAATACTGGAAAAAATGACATATATTACATTAACAGATATTGAGAAATAATTGACTGAATTTTTTCATATTTAGTGTTTAAAGCTGTAAAGCTGTCTAGACTATATGCATACAGTACTTGTCATAAGTATTTGAACAAACCTACATTTTCATGCTTCTAACGTTAGGTTTTGAGAGTTGAAAACAGGAAAATTTCTTTTTTTTTTCGACAATAAACAATTTCTATTTGCAATCAACATAAACGGGTGCATTTAGTTATGTTTGTGGTTCTAAATACCAGGTTTCTAGAAAATGTTTTGCTAATAGAATCAAATTGTTAAGTGAAAAAAAATATAAATTTTCTGTTTTGATTCTTCTAAAATCTTGTTCATAATGGATCAAGGAGATTGAAAAGGCGAACTCACATTGCTGTATGCATACCTAGTTATGCTGATTGCAGCAAAATTTTGTTCATTCTGCGTAATTTTCCTTTTTCTAACTCAAAACCAAATGATTAGAAGCAAAATACCTGTTCATTTAAATAATTATGACAAGTGAGCTATCTATATATCTATATGTATTCTACAAAGCTTTACAGCTTTAAATACTTCATAGATTTTTTTAATCTCAAAAAAATGTCATTTCAATAACTTATTGCCCAATGGCTATTGATGTGATTCATGTAGTTTGTTTCAGTGTTTTTTGTTTACATTTTACACAGACTTAGATATTATGGTACTGTGTGTCTTTTATGGTTGAGATCATCTGTTGTTTATCATGTAACCGTTTGGGGGATTTTAAAACAAAACAGTTATGTTAACATGGCCCCTAGCAGTATTGATCAAACACCTCCTCCCCTTATGCAACGATTTTGATGTATAGCTTTTATTGTAATTTTTAGGGACATGTCATACTACGTGTAGTTTCTTTTATACAGATTATTTTCATAATGTATAGTATATGGATGTTATTTCCTACAACACATCATTCAACTTTTTGAAGGAAAGGGTCTACTTACGTAGGTTACCCAACAAACGTATTTGAGGATGAGGGATCAATAAGTATGACAAGAGACGTGACTCTTTGTTCATGTTACTTCTATTGAGTGTTCACCCAAGTGAATATTAAATCCATTATGTTGGTTTTAATCTCAGAGTGTATGCAAACCAACTTATGATATCATCTGCAAGAATTCTAGTTAGTCAGAAAAACTTCCTCGATATATTTATAAGAAATGCTATAGAAAAGCTACGTTTCGATTGAGGAAAAATGATTGGAAGAAGAAAAAGGAGAAAGAAGAAATCTACACCAACTCCATGCTAAATGCAGGCGTTTAAATATCAGAATATTTTAATTGAGTAAAAAATATCTTGGGATATTTTTTTTAAATAGATGAGAATCATTTAGAAGATCGCCTCGAAATATCAAAATGATGCCTTAAAAAAGTAAAATTTGAAACAAAATTACGAAATGAAAGTGTTAAAATTAGGGCCATACGGACAAAAATATATAATAATCTATCAGAAATCTTCCGAAGAAAAAGTTATCCACCTACAGTCAAAATACCAGTAAAAATTGAAAGAAAAGTGTTACCTCTTTTAAATTCGTCTTCAGCAAAAATTTAATTTGAAAAAGTTTTAGGGAGAAATGAGTTGTCTCCCCTACATCTGTACAGAGGGTTTTGTAAGATTTGAACCCAAATATTTTGATCCACTCACGCAATCAGGAAAAAGTTTCATAGCCTACGCCCTACTCTGTGAAAAGATGTACCCATATATCGAATTTCAGCTCCCTGGGTGCAAAATTTGGGTTACAACTTGAAACATTCAGGCAGATAACCATACTGACAAACGATTTGTCTATATTCTTTGAAAGCATTATTTATATACGATACTGCCATTTTGAATATCTCGAAAAACCGGTTGCGCAGCCTTGATGTAACTTGGTCACCAATCAGAAAGGAATTTAATGCAAGCACTCTCTTGTGGGTTTACTCGGTCGACGGCGAAACGCTGTATAAGCTTGAATACTGCATGCCTTTCGCTGTCACAAAATCAATACTTCACGTCTCGTGTACATATTTTTTTTGGCAAAACATAGCATCACCTAGGTCCATTAGTCCCCCCCCAAATCCTAATTTGACTTTAAAAAATCCCTTAAAGAGATTTCAGACCTTGGGTGAGATTAAGGAGAACGCATCAAAACAACTGACGGCAAACTCCACTCCAACATCTATTCGGACTGAAGATAATTATTTCAACTTTTGTATTTTATATGCAATAAATAAATTACGGTAGGGAAATGTTAAGTTTATATTTATAGGTTTGGCCTGAAGTGGTCGAATAGTCAAACAGTGGAGACTTTACTCCTCAGGATTTTGTGAGGATTGTTCTTGTTACTCTTATTACAGGATAAAAACAAAGTCAGTTCCAGCTAGGAGTGGGGTTTGACAATAACTTTCAGAGGTGCAGGTAGTCTAACGGTTGCTGGCAAGAAAAATGGAATTCCCACTGATGCCCTTGGAAAAAAAAACATGAATCTACTTCTTCCTCCCCCTCGCCATTATCAGTAAATAGCAGGACATTTGGAGCCTTTTTGCCCTGTTGACAGTCCGTCCTGGACATCGTGCTAGCAATCCAGCCCCGTAAAAATTCACCTTTGCCACAACCGATTCCGGAGTTTCCATGGATCGTTCTAGAAATGAGGCCAAAATCATTTCTTCATGTTTCGTGCAACACAGGAACAACTAGTCCGGGCAATAAGTTGGAATCTGTAATCATGAGGTTTTCGGATGCCAGCTCTGGTAACACTCACATGGCTAACACGAAAATATGGAACAAACTATATATTAGTGTATACATGCATGCAAATGTATGCCTCTCTCTCTCTCTCTCTCTCTCTCTCTCTCTCTCTCTCTCTCTCTCTCTCTCTCTCTCTCTCTCTCTCTCTGTGAATAATGGTGCACTATGAAAGCCAAAACCATACAAGCACCAACTAAGGAGGGAAAGACTTGTGTGCTTCGAGAAGAAGTCCAATTCTTATGCAAATTCAGAATTCGCCAGTAACCTCGAATCATTCAGACCATTCAACTGGAGATCAGGTTTAATCAACCACCAGAAAAAGTTAATATGTCTGAATTATATTCAACTGAATGCAAGTCATTTATTCAGGAATCTTTCCACGAGGACCAGCGTATGGTTTTATTGTGCCACAGACTTATCCGAATCCATTTCCAAATATCTGCACAATTCTCTGTCATCTGTGAAATTTGTTCACCTTACACAAGTGAAACCTTTAAGTGGTGCCAGATAACATGGCTTAGTATAATTTTGGAAAACTGGTACTACAGATGTTTCAAGTTGATGAATGTCGACCAATAGCTCCCAAATATAGATCTCCAAAGTAAGTATAAGAATAATATATATATATATATATATATATATATATATATATATATATATATATATATATATAGCCAGGTTGCTACAGGGTCAAACTCCATTTCAGCTTCTATTCTGACTGAAGATGATTATTGCAACTTTTGTATTGTATATATAATAGATAAACTACGGTTCTGTCCTGTGAATTTTGCATGATTCTCAGTTTGAGATTCAATCTTTTGGTCAGGTTCCATGTTTCAGCTCCTTCGAGCTATGGAAAACATGTTGTGAATGAAGTAATCTTTAATTACACACAGCAACACGTTGCAACATACACATAACAATACACGTCAGGTTTCACGGAGAATAGCAACGATTTTAATTTTATTCTGAATTCCTAAAAGGTCCGAAGTGTTTGTTTACACTGTTTATATTTCTAATTCTGTTACTTTACCAGAATTGATTGACATGTTACTTGATCATAGAACAACGTTAAGATAGATCTCCCCAAAAATATTAAAGAAAGAAGAACATAATAAGGGGTAAATATTCAAATTTTCAGCCCTCAAGCTCTATTGGTGTGGCCCATGTTCTTGATACATCATCATCATCATCATCATAGCTCCTCCCCAGGATTTGCCAGATCTCTCTATCATGGGCGACGATGAGTCAATACGTCCTTAGCTTGTCTAGTTCTTCTCTCCAGCTTGTATTCTGCCAGCCTCGGTTTTGCATATATCTGAGGATCCACATCGTAAGTCTACCATATTTGCAACATACTTGTGTTGGTAGCCGGACCAACTTGAAACCTGAAGAAACCTTTTGGTTTGGGTGAGAGTTTTGGTTGACGGTAACTAATTCGTATTTTTATGAATCATTTCAATGACTAAATCAAACAGTTTTGTCACAATTTATTTTTCACAAGTAATCTACACATTTTTAGTTCACTTATAGGCTTACAAGAATGTAATTGTATATCAAAAAGTTCTTAGATCCATTTAGTCCCATTACTCACATTCACCTTTTGAGCATATATTTTGATTTCTTTTCATTCTACTTCAAAGGTATAAAGTCGATATTAAACTTTATTCAAGTATTTATGATTCTACAGACTTCGGCTGTGAACCTGTGGGCTCACAAAAATGTTTCTATTTTGGCCCCGTAGCTCCTAAGGTTAGCCCTGAAATATATTGAAATGTGGAAAACATGCTGTGCGAATTTTCCATGTGGGGAGGACACCAGGATGTGAAGAGAAATCCACAACCACCTCGGCCACCAAGCAAGTTCTACATGAACAGACTGAGATTTGAATAGTATATATATATATATATATATATATATATATATATATATATATATATAAACGGACTAAAACGGAGAGATATGGACAAGGATAAATAGTGAGAGAGAAAAAAGTCAATATTAAGCCAATAATTTTCCAAAGAGAGAAAGAACAAAGAAAAAGCGGAAGCCAATATCCCGTCATGCCTCAGTTTAATGACCTCTCTAATCCTTCCGGCTATTGTGTGTTGCACAATCCAATGAATTTTGATTTGATAGCTTTTCGGCGAGGCGGGGGTAACGTAAGTGAACATCGCCTGCCTTCAAGTGACCAAGCTGTCGGATGCCATTTCTTCCGCTCAGTTTGTTAATCGATGGTTAATTTGGAATCGGCGGGGGTGGGAGAGAAAGGAAGCAGCATTAGTTTATGTTAAATGGAGGGGCATGAGGTATAACGGTTGGAAGCATGAAAAATGGAATCGGCGGACCGAGTTCAAACTCCGGCACGGTATTTGTTTTCATCATCATCATCATAAGCCTTTAAACGTCCGTCGTCTGACAAAGACTCTTCCCAAGATTCGCCAAACTTCTTGGTCGTGGGCGTAGCGGAACCAGTACTTTCTGAACTTGTCTACTTCGTTACACCATCTTATTTTTGCCGCCTGCAATTTCGCATATGATCTCTGGGAATCTGCGTTGATATTGTCTTTTTTTCTCTCTAATGTACTGTTATGTCTTGTGATCTCACAATGGGATGTCGAATATGATTCTCTTCTATGAACGCTGCACGGAATCTAATCAAAAGGTCAACCCTCAAAGATGCATGCAACGAGTACATGAGAGAATCACAAGACAGCACAGTATGTTTGGGAGAAAACAGGAGTCAGAGATATCATTGAAACCATAAGTAAACTCAAATGGCAATGGGCTGGTCATGTTGCAAGATAGATCCTCAGAGATCATATGCGAAACCGTGGCCGGCAAAATATGAGATGACGTAACGAACGAGACTAGTTCAGAAAGTATTGGCCCCCCAACGCCTGATAGAGAGGTTAGCGAATCTTAGGGAAGATCTGTACCCAACGACCTAAGTTAAAAAGATGATGATGATGATGATGATGATGATGATGATGATGATGTGTGGTTTTATCTAACTCCTTCATCATAACTAGAACAACAATGACAAAAACAATCCTCATCAAAGTCTGGGTGGCAAAAATTTACATTCTCCTGCCGTTATTTCAAATCAAAACCAACTGATTGTAAGCTGGTTCTCTTACCGACTGAACACATCTGACAATTCTTACATATTTATTAAATGTATCATTCATATACACAGGGCACATTTCATTCGAATAAATAATTACATCTATACTAGAAAAAATATTTCTTATAATTTTTTATTCATTATATACACTATAAAAAAAGTTGCTGTAATCATCTTCAGTCGGAACAGAAGTTGAAGTGAAGTTTTCCCCCTGCAGCAGCCAGGCTTGCCTCAGTTGTTCTCAACAAAACAAATGTCTTCCAGTTTCGGCACCCTTTCTGTAATCATTAAATGGATCCAGAAAAGTTAGACACAGTGAAAACTGATTGGTTTGAGTATATCTCTTTTTCAAGCTCTTGTCGGGATCGCAATTGAAATTGTTTTGAATTTAGATGTTCTAATGAGCAGACGAGTTATCTACCCTTGGCTAATTCTTCCTGGATATTTTGATCCTACTAGTGCTGCCAGACCGCTACTGTTGGTGCTGGCAGAAATCCAGTGTAGAATCAAAGAGACGCGAAAATTAACTCTCTTTGTTCCGGCACTCCTAGGAGTAAGGTTTGACCCCCCTTTTCTCTTCTTTTTTTTCCTTCAATTCATCTATATATCTATTTTATCTATTTTTCTTCAAAAGAAGCATCTTCCCTAACAAGCCCAATTCTATCCCCAAACTCACACAACTTTGTAACTATATACGATTGCATTGATTTTTCCTCTTTAGAATTAGATCCTTGATAATATACAAACGAAGGTGAATCAAAAACATTTATTTTCACTGTCAACATCTTTAAGTTTCGTTTCCCCTGATACTAGATCCATCCAAGAACTTTCTATTAGAACTGAAACTTTAGTACCTGCATTTTTTCATGGTGTATTCTCATTTCGTACTTTTACTATAAAGGTTAATTTTTCATTTTACCAAATCCTGACTTGATATTATTTTTTCTGCGACCAATTCCTTTGAATCATATTTACATTAGTAGCATTATATTTACTTGTTAATTTTTATTTCAGAGAAACTGCACAGTGGTTTTTGCTTTAAAAAGAACAAGTTAATTCTTGAAACATAATCCACTACTGTATCGGTTGTAAGAAATTGTGGAAGGCTAAGTTATTGGTTAATCTACAAATTGGTGACCCTAACATTTGATAAAGCATGAGTCCACGGTTGGTTTTTTGATGTTGTCTCTAAATTGAGAAAACTAACCCAAAAAATCACTGTCTTACATTGTTTTCTGGGTTTTGTCCCCTTTTCTTGTAGTTTTAGTGTTAGATTACATTTTTTTCATGAAAGTACAAGAACAAATTGTTGTTGGTTATATTCATCTGCACTCCAACCAGAATGAAATGCTACATAAGGTCAGGCTTAACGTGGGAAAAGGAACACCTCAGCCGACGCGACTGTGGTTGCCAATCGAGGCCATGAAATCGTCAGGACGAGCCCGACCTGTCCCTTTTAGTGCAATGGGACAGTGCACTGGGGTGAACTACTTCCCAGCAGCTGAGTCGAGTAATAGAAAGAGAACCCAAGGTTCCCAATGCGCTTAGCAATGCACAATCTCAGTGTTCCCTCATTGGCAAACGCATCGCACCTGCACACTCGGTCTTTGATGCTCACAATCTCTGGCCCATTCGACAGGTAAGCGTCAGTACCGGCGCTTTGGGCTTCGCCGTGGAACAGATTCTACACTTTAATCTATGCCAAACAGGGAAGAAAAAAGATGAGGGTTCGCAACTAATTGTTTTTGGTGGTGATTTCAGAATTCCATTTTTCGTTTTGTCAGCAAACTGTGCTGGGGTGATCAATCAAAAATTGGGAAGAGGGAGCAATCAATGAATAAGTTACTTCTCTCGCTGAATGTTGGGTAGTGATTACTGGAAAAGCCTGAATTCTACCGGACACAAACTAAGGGACCAATTTAGCATAAACTTGAATAGCAATTGGTGGGTCATTTTCGAAAAAAACTTTTTTTTTACCTAATAAGGAGTAAATGTTTAAATTTGCAGCCATCTAGCTCGATTAGAGTGGCCTTACCCTTGTGACATTATGACTTGCAGGATTTTACAAGCAGATACGTTGTACATAGAATTTTAAAAAAAAAGTAGGTGAAATATACGAAAAACCAACCGGGGAAAGAGAATGTGGTTTATATTTTGGGGCTCATTTGAAGCACCCTAGCCTGATTGAAGGGTACGTTTGGAAAAAAACAGAATCATTGAATGTTCGTTCTTCAATCTCAGGGAGACAGTGATTCACTCTCTGACCCTTATCAGATTCTCTTCTTAGGAACCGCCACTTTGACACATACGCTAGAGGAAGAGGTTTGTGGCTGAACAACTTAAAAAGGAGTGTGGTCCCGCCTGAGGGAGGGGATGGACCAATGAGATTATGTGTAAACCATCAAGGTCTGGAGACGGGACCAAGAAAAGGGGAGGGTATTAGTTCGAGTCACTAAAATCTAAAGGATAAGGGCCCTTCGAGTGGGGGGAATAATTAATTCAGGTTTCCAAGTAATTAATTTTACCCCAATACGGTGTAGAACCCACTCTGAGAGTTGGTCAATCTCCATAGAAGGGGCTAAGTTTTGATTATGGAGAGCAGACAAAAGCAGTTGCCAAATTAACCCTTGATGGCCTGGTTTGCTGAGACAGAAGACCGGCATTGGAACCTGAGAGTAAAAAGCCAAGACTTAGATAATTTACTCAAAAAGCGAAAACGGCAGGCTGAAGTCCTTCCATTGTTTCTTTGGTCGCTTGAACCCCAGCATCCCTGTATAGACAACTCTCTGTCTCGTTCGTCGCTACAAGCCTCACAAGTCTCGCGAGATGACCGATAACTTACCGACCGATTTAACCCTAGGGAAAGTATCTCATTGCCTCCAATACTGGACAAGCTGACACATTATCAACATGAAATGAATACTTGTTTTTTTTTATCGAGTTTTGGGGTTCGTGCTTTAACAGTCCCTGTTTTTCTTGCTCCATTTTGTTTTTGTAACCATGACCTCATTTCCAGGGACGCTTCGACCACAACACCAGGACTTCTTCCTTCGATCTTTGCACAACGTGGGGAGGGACGGCTGATGATTGGTGTTCTAGAGAGACCGGTGACGGTGTAATACCTGTGGTATATACACACATATCCAGCCAGACATTAAAACTGAAGAATCCTTCGTTGACATTTTGGGTGACACTTTTGGATGACGGTTTCTTATTGACATCTGAACATCATGAATATTTCATGTCCAATCGAAAGCAATTCTGAAAACCATTTTCTGGAAGTCAGTCTGAGACTTCTTTAGTCTTAAATACGGGATTCTAAGCTAGCTTTGTCCATAGCAATGCCGGGCGAAGATTTTGTAGGCTCCTGGTCTCATCAGTAATATTTCCCAAAGGGAAAGTTGAACAATCCTGGCTTCTGCAGGATCAAATATCACTCCAACTTCTATTCCGACTGAAGATGATCACTGCATCCTTTGTATTATATATCTGATGATTAAAAAATACACATATATCTTTATAAATGTATTCATTTATTAGAATGAAATAAGTACCTGTATGATAAAGTTTTGTTAGTATATAAGACATCAATTTAGTTCAGTCAGAAAGACAGCCTGTGGACAATCAGTCCCTCATGAGTTCAAATCACGGTAGGAGATGTGGATTTTACGTACAAGTTTACACCCTCATTTTGGTGAGGATTGTTGTTCTTGTTCTTACTGAAGCAGAAAAATAGATTGAACTCCAGTTTTGGGATCCTTAAGAAGATCGTTTTTAATGACCATGAGAACAAATCCGTTTTAGCTGTTTTGTGATATCATCATCATCATCATCAGTCTTTTGACGTCCGTCGTTGGACATAGACCTTCCTATCATGGGCGTCGCGGAGCCAGTACTTCCTAAACTTGTCTAGCTCATCTCTCCATCTAATATTCTGCCGGCCTCGGTTGCGCATGTGATCTCGGGGGATCCATGCCGTGAGTTGTGATGTCCATCGGTTGTCTGCCATTCTTGAAACATGGCCAGCCCATCGCCATTTGAGATTTTTAATGAATTCTATGATGTCCCTGACTCTTGTCTTTTTTTAATCACAAACCGTCAAACATGTATACAGTACAGCCTTTCTTTTTTCCGTACGATTTTTACAGCAAATATTTATCATCATCAGTCTCTTAACGTCCGTCGTTGGACATAGACCTCCCCCCGAATTTGCCACACTTCCCTATCATGGGCGTCGCGGAGCCATTACTTTCTGAACTTGTCTAGTTCGGCTCTCCATCTTTTATTCTGCCGGCCTCGGTTGTGGATGTGATCTCTGGGAATCTATGTTGTGAGTTGTGATGTCCATCGGTTATCTGCCATTCTTGCAACATGGCCTGTCCATTACCATTTGAATTTCCTAATGGTTTCTATGATGTCTCAGACTAATTGAACCTTTCTTTTAAATTGATTTAGTGTACTTCTGCTTTGATTCAATAAGCCTTAATCTGTTGTAACTTGGGGGGAAGAGGGGGGCTATTTGGAATTGCCCCCGGGACCCTAATGAAAGAGACCCCTAGAAGTTTCATAAATGGCAGTTCACCTACAGCATCTCTACTGACTTTATACCATTGTGGCCTCCGTTCAGTCTGCACTGATTATGGAATGTTCCACGTTCCACGTCCAAGGGGCGCATACTGGGTGAAGCGTATGGAAACCCTGTGATGCCCAATCGTCAGAATTCCCCTGGCTGATATAGTCCAGAGGAAAGCTGAGAGCGATATTCGGACATCAGCTTGGTTGTTGGAGCTGCCGGGAGGAGGCCCAATCAGGTGTCAAACTGTCTTCAGGATGCCCAACTTACTGGTTTTAGAATCAGAGTTATCCTTTTCATAGAGAGGTTGCCTTTCCAAGGTTAGATAGCCTAATTTGCCCTGATATTTTACCCATAGCTTGGGGACAGGTGGATTCATGCCTTTCCCAAGGGTATTAGTGCTAAGTGGACATAACCAGTCCCGACTCGTTTGAACTCAGGTCAACAATTCCATTGTCCGAGTCGTTACCGACCACCTATTGCTAATCCCATTGTAATAAAGATATATTTGGAAACATAAACAAATGTGTGAATAGCAATTGGTTTAATTATGAAGCGATGGTGACTTCCTATTTATTGCGGATTTTCCTTTTTTACCCTAAAACTTAACCTGACCTCGTCAACATTTTATAATAAATCAATTATTTGGTTTATATAGAAATGAAACCAATGTAAAAAAATGGTAGAAATAACTATGGCTTAAATTTATATCTATAAATTTATATATATATATATATATATATATATATATATATTCAAAATGAAATCAAGAACATCAAATATAATTGGTACATAATTGGTATTAGCGAAATGAGAAGACCCAGAGGAGAACTAATCGAATTAAAGAGCAAACATCTTCTTTGAAACTATGGAAGAAAGAAAGCAAAATAAAATGGAGTTGGTTTCCTCATCAATAAAGATTTCAAAGACAACATAGTTTGCTTTGAAGCTGTCTCTGACCGCATAGCCAGTGCCACCTTACAACTCTCAAAGAGGTACAAACTGGACATCATCCAAGTCTACGTTCCCACTTTGCAATCAACCAGAGAGGAAATACCCAATTTCTACGATGACTTGAACTCCCTACTCCAAGATACCGGAAGATATTTCAATGTCATTTTGGGAGACTTCAACGCACAGGTTGGACAAGGGAATGAGCATTGAGTCGGTGAGTTCGTATCTAAAGTACGGAACCAGAGAAGTGAGGACCTTGTATAATTCGCAACTTTCGCAAACGGACTCAAAATCATGAACGCCTTATTCAAGAAAAGAAAATAAAACATAGACTTGGAAGAGCCTCAACCATGAAACTAAAAACAAAATAGACTACATCCTAGCGGACAAAAGTGACACCATCAAAGATATCCAGGTCCTAAATCAAGTCAATGTAGGAAGCGACCACAGAATGGTAAGATGTAAAATTCAAATTAACACCAACAAAGATTTCAGAAAATTGTACCACGCCAAACCGTAACCACTAAACATACCAAAAGTATTCACTCAATTCTTCAAGCTTGAACTGAAAACCAGATACGAATTTTTTACCAAACCAGAAGGGAACGACACCAAAAACGAATTCAACAACAAATTAATAGCCTCTCTAATTGAAGTTGCAACTATGTTTAAACCAAAGAGCACACAAACCATCAATAAAATCTCAGATAAAAACCTCATCCAAAAACGCAGGAATCTCAAGCCACTGCCAACAAGAGAGAAAATTGAAGCAACCAAACTAAATAAAACCATCCAAAAGAAACGAAGAGAAACCAAAAGGAGATACACGAAAGCAATCATCAAAACAATTGTCGAAAAAGGTCGGGGCTTCAAAGATATCAACCAAACTCTCAATACAGGATGGAAACAAACTAGTGTACTCAAAGAAAATGGGAGCCCAACAACAGACAATGGCCAGATAGACAAATGCGCCCAAGAATTCAACTAAAAACATAACTCCTCCAAACAAAAAACACGAAACAACGAATAGGATGAGGATGAAACGAGCAATCAGTTCAAGGACTTCCCAGAAGTTACGCCCAGGTACGCGAAACAAACCATCAAACAAATAAAGAAAAAAGAGCGGCCCCTGGACCAGATAACATCACCATCAAACTACTCAAAAAAGCTTGTAAGGTCATCACGAGGAAACTAGCCATTTTAATTAACTGATGTCACAGAAGATTGGAACACTGCAATCATAATGCTGTTGCCTATAAAGGGAAACGTGAAACAACTGCAGGCTAATAAGTCTTCTCAACTACATCTACAAACTTTTCACCAAAGTTACCACCAACCAAATCACAAAAAAACGCTAGATGAAAACCAACTACGGGAACAAGCTGGCTTCGGAAGAAGCTACTCAACCATGGACCATCTCCATTCGATAATTCAACTAAAAGAGAAAGCAACAGAATATAGAATACCACTTGTTGTAGCATTTATAAACTTTCCAGAAGGCCTTTGACTCGGTCGAAATCCCCGATGTCATTGATGCTATCATCCTACAAGGTGTAGACCCTATATATGTCAGGGTATTTCAATATATATAAGTCACAACAGCTCCATTATCAGGTTACATGAAGACCTGGAGCTCTTTCAGATCAAAAATGGGATATGACAAGGTGACACCAGCTCACCAAAACTCTTCACAGCCTCTTTCGATGAGATCGTCTGAAACCTGGACGGGTAAAAAGAATCAGAATAGACGGTTCCCTTGTTGGAGAAGAAATATCCTTTAAAGATCCCCAGTATTTATAGATAAAGTTCTTAATGGTTGTTGATATGCAAAGTTGAATAAAGTGCATAGTTCTTAATGGTTGTGATTGTTGATATATGTGAGCAGGAAGAACTTATATGTCAGTCTGAACATTAGTATGTATGCGTACGTATCGAAATAAGAGCATTAAAACAACCTACAATTCTGTATTCTTTCATCATCATCATTAGTCTTTTAGCGTCCGTCGTTGGACATAGACCTTCCCCAGGATTTGCCACACTTCCCTATCATGGGCGTCACGGAGCCAGTACCTCCTGAACTTGTCTAGCTCGTCTCTCTATCTAACCTTTTGCCGGCCTCGGTTGCGCATGTGGTCTCGGGGGATCCATGTTGTGAGTCGTGATGTCCATCGATTGTCTGCCATTCTTGTAACATGGCCAGTCCACCGCCATTTGAGATTTTTAATGGATTCTATCTTGTCTTTTCTCGGATGTACTGTGCTGTTTTGTGGTCTCTCCATATGAGGCCCAGCATAATTCTTTCATGTGCACAGGCTGAACAAAGATTGCAGTGGTTTGGTTTTATTTATGGGAAGGACGTGTGGAAGGGGCGTAAGTCGTCGGAATCTTAGCCTTTGGTATGCTTTCTGTCACACCCAGACCTGCCCCCTCTCGCGCTCTTGTCATGTAACACACGGTTTTTACTCTAATCTTAAGATCTCGCAATACAATGTCCATTTCACACGTTTGGGGTTTTTTTTAACAATTTTGTTGCTAACTCTCGAGAAAAAACATTTCAAACTATCTTAACAACTCTTGATTCAGTTCTTGTGTAATCTGTTTAAAGTTGCAAATGGGATTCTGGTTCTTCCACACGATAATGCAGATGAGGAGAGACTGTTTGGTAATGTCCACTAAAATAGAACTGACAATCGCTCATCATTGACCTCGAATGGCACTTTATGAAGCATTTTAACCATGGTCAAGATTTAAGGAGTCCGAGATTCCGTGTCACAAATGGCAAATGATGACCTTATGAAGAAGGTCAAGAATGCAGCAATCAACTATAACAATCTTCATGAGAATTGATATTTTGATTAAAGAATTGACTTTTATGGAAGAATTAAATCATGTTTTAATCAATTTCACTTTTTTAGCATCACCCCCAAATTTCCAGATTTTTGTGAAATCTCCAGATTTTTTTTCATAAATATTGAGATTTATCTACTTCAAAGGTAGACAGGTCTTATCGAGCCTTCAAAAGTTGATTATGATTGAAAAGGATTCGTATTTTTTTTCAAGACATTGTACCTACAATATCATACTTTTTCGGGGCAAAAAATGACTTGTGTTATCTGAATGTACTTGAGTGTTCAGATAAAAGGTTTCAAGTTTAAACTTGTCTTTGCTTAAGGATTTGGAGATAATCTTATTTTTGGTTCACTGTGAAAATACCTGTTATAAATCTCACTAAATGTTGAAGGGGACCCTAAAGGACCTGACGAGCCCCCAAGTCTCCTGTTATCTCTAATTACCCCACTGCCAGCACTGGTCAACAGTTCCCTAAGATAAACAGATTTCCTTACACTATTCATACTCCCACTACGTATACACGTAATGACACGCTTCACAAACTCTGAACATACATCAATGTGGCTATTCAAATATCTTTTACAAATGCAGAAATTCATTAACAAACTATACGTCTCAATCTCAACACAACAACAACGTTAAACAAACTCTTCAATATCATATCTTCTTCAATTCAGTACGCTGTAATGTAAGAATAGATCTTTCTTTATTGTCATCGTTACTACTTCGTCCATATTCTCATTCATTTGCTTCTTCACAAGTTCCAATAATACTTGTTTAGTATAGTTAGGTACATTCCACTGCTCCGAATTAGCCTGCTACTACGTTATCAAGATAGTGTCTTAACACAGTCAGCAACGTCTTTCCAACTTCAAAAAACTACTAACGCCAAGAAAGAATGTGCGGTAATATTCACGTATCAAACAACTCACGAACAGTCTCTCTACCATTCATATACATAAGGCAGAAAGATAGAGTTTAACCAGGCCGCTCAGATAGCTGAATGAGGACATCTATGTTTGAGTTGGGTGAAAAATAATCTAGTCATAGTGTATGGTCGTGAGCTAATTTCTATCAATTTCTTTTCTACTCCATTATCCTTATACTTGTACTCGGTGTCGTGGGGTGGATAGCGCATTGTTCCAACCTTCTATATTAGTTTTCCTTCATTTTATTTGAGATATTTATTCTAATCCACTTCCGACTTGCTAGGCCCCTTGGAGCCCCATTAGAGCCCTATTAACGGTATGTTTCGGAAACATATTCAATCCATCTATTGCCTATATCTCACGACACTGGATAAAGGGCTAAACTTTCCACTTAGGATGGTAAGCCTTCGGTAGAGTAAGCTAAACCTTCAAGATCAAGAAAATTCCATTAGTCCTGAAAAGAAGAGTATATAACCAATGTATCCTCACAATAGTCACCTATGGAGCCGAATCATGGAACCTGGCCATAAGACTGACCCCTCGAACTGAGAACCATGCAACATGCACATGAAAGAATCATACTCAGCATCACATGGAGAGATCATAAGACAGCACATTATATCAGGGGGAAAACAGCTGTCTGAGACATCATAAAATCCACTAGAAAACTCAAATGGCAATTGGCCAGTCATGATGCAAGAATGGCAGACAACCGATGGACAACACGACTCACAACATTGATCCCCAGAGATGACAGCCGTAACAGAAGCCGGTAGAATGCAAGAAGAAGAGAGACGATCTGTTCTTGGCAGAAACTTGAAATTTCGCGCACACGCTTCCCCGAATAAGTTTAGAAAGCGGTACTTTTGTTGTCCTTAGTTCTGGGAAGGTTCGTGAACATTCGAAGAGTTTTGTTTTTTTTGTTTTTTTCGATGATTGAATATATCAACAGGGACCAGGTATAGAAATGAAGGTCTAACAAGTAAAGAAGAGGGAAACATCCGAATCTTACGTTATAAACGTCGCTACCATTCAAGAGAAAACTTTTCTGTTCAATACCATCACATTCGGATTTTGCAAAGGACCGTGTTAAAAACAAAAAAAAAGCAACAAAAAGAAGTTCAGTCGTCAGAAAGAAAACCCTTTGAAAGTTTTTGTTTATTGTTCATTCTTTTTTAATTCGACATAGTGGCAGAGATAGTTGCGTTTTTCTATCTCTATCTCTCTCTCTCTCTATATATATATATATATATATATATATATATATATATGCATAGCCCCTGGCAGTGGACTCTGGTTCCACATGGTACATTTTAATTCACACTCACACAACACACACCACTGATGATGGGAAGAATCCCGAAACATGTATGGACTATTGACATATAAGGATTAATAAACCTTACCACCAAAAACTTCGCTCCTGAGTCTGTCTCACTCTCTAAAGTACACATTATATATATATATATATATATATATATATATATATATATATATATATATATATATATATATATATATATATATATATATATATATTATCATTATCGTATTACTATTATCATTGTTGTTATTATAATAATGATGATAATAATAATGATTTTTCATTATTATTAAAAAATCAATAAATAAAAAATAAAATAAATAAATAGAAAAATAAAATAAATTAATAAATATAAAGATAAATAAATAAAAAATAAAATAATTTAAAAAAAAACTAGCACCGATGGATTCAAAAGCAGCCACTCTTTTTTTCTTATTTTTTCTGTTTTATTTTTTGGGCAAAGGGAAGTAATCCACTCTTATGTTCTAATGTAGCCTTTGTGCCAAGCCGTCATTTAAAAAGATTCTTATCTTTTAACGCTTTTATTTTTTCTTTTCTCTTCTCATCTAACATAACATTTCTACATGATGACTGCTAATAGTCCCAGCTACTTAATATTCGATTAATCAATTTCTTTCTGAATCTAATACTTCCATGTAGATCTTATTCTCAGTAATATTTTTAAATGGTACCAGGAAAAAAAGTTTCTTTTTATATCGAAACTTCATTTTTTATTCGTAATTAGCTATTTGGATACGTGAAAGTTTTCTTTAATTTTTCTCTTAATTTTTTTGAGAAAAGTATGTTCAAATTCTAATCAAAAAAGAAGTTAATTTCTCCTGAAAAAGGTTTTTGTCGGTAACTTTTTTCGCCTTGCACCGTTTCTTCTCCAAAGCACGTGGCAAATCTGGCAATTGTCGAAGTCCTACCTTTGACCAGAAGGTTTTTTCTCTTTGTCAGTTTGTTTAGAAATTACCATCCTCTGAGAAATATGTCCCCTGTAGGCGAAAAAAGAAAGGTATGAAACAAATTGAAATGAATGAGAATTCAATTTAAAGATTTTGAAAAAAGCAAAATACTTTTTTGTTTGCATTAAACGTCACAAGGATATTTTTTCAAACAACCACTTTTATGGCCGGCGAAAACAAATTTACTAATTTAAAATCTTCTCTTTATTTACAAGGATTTTTCTAAAAGAAAAAAAAGAAAGGAACAACCACTTTCTTTACTTATATTTAAAATTTCTTATTTTTTTTATTTTTTTTCTTAATGAAATCACAAATATACCAAATATTTAATAATAATAATAATAATAATAATCATAACGATATTGTTTTGAATGAAATGTATCTCTTACTTTTGGGGGGAACGAGTAAATGCAGAACGAAATAAATCCAGAGTTGTCTCCCCTTCAATTGTCAAACAAAAGAAAGCAGGTTCTTTCTCTAATTAATGTATTGTCAAAGGTTTTGCCTAACTCCATTAAGAGATTATTATTATGTGAGAAGTAATATTTCTCTATTGTTTAAATTGATGACAGCAATTTTAATCACCTGATTAATTTACTCTCAGACCATTTGTTTTTTAGAGCGGGGTATTTTATTTTGGGTGCTCGTAATTCTTATTATATAAATATAATTAATAATCATTTATATAATAAACCGCCATTTTAAGGCACGGACTCAGATGCCGGTCGGCTGTTGTTGAATTGTCAAAGTGTTATGTTTTATTCATTCATTTCACTAGGTGTCTTTATTTTCGTTGTTGGGAACGTTCTTTGAACGGAAAAAAAACTCATTGTTAATTTAGAAAACATGAGTTCTGTTTATTTTGTTGTTTTTTTTTTTAATGCGAAAAATTCAGGAAATATTTTAAATGCATCTGAATTTTTAAAAGAAATATCTCGCTTGAACATTATGTAGAATTCAAATCTAATGAAGTTTGGTTTGCGTGAGCAAATTAGGTTTTTTTTAAGTCAATAAAAGTTGAAACGAATGCAGACAAATAAAAACAAAAAGATCTAAAAATCGTTGTTTGATAAGGAAAAAATAGCTTTTCGTCATTGCTTAAAACTACACGAATTTTTTTCTTTAATTTACTTATTCTGTTGAGATTCGACTGGCAAACGTAAGATAATAAAATATATAAGTATCTTGCCTCTATAGTTAGAACTGCTCTTACTGAATCCAACTTTCTTCGGTGTTAAGGAAAGCAGCGTGTAAATTGGCTTTAAAGTGGGTGATCGATTTACAATACATGCACAATCTAAAACTGGACCCTTAGTTTGTGTCCACCAATGCAAATATGGTCACCTTTTTAACAATGTATTTACACGGTAAATCGTGCTCACTCACTCACACACACTTTTGATCCAAGCAAATATGGCTGCCTATTTCAGCAATAAGTGAAAATCCAATAAAAACCGAAATTCTGAATAATATAGAAAAAAAATTGATTTTTTTGTGCCTTCAACCTTATAAGACCTTTGTTTCCTCTGTCAGTTTTGAGAAATCTCAAGTCGGCTCTAGAACATTCTAATAATGGTTACATGAAAAGCTGAAGGGCACACACCTCCAAGACAGCCCCCTGCAGCTTCCCACAAATTTTCCTTCTGCATTTTGGTCTAGCATCAAAACTTCATTTGGCATCACGCAGTATAGATGGGAATAATTGATCATCCGTACTCAACATGTTTATCTGGCAAACAAGGTACCAGGAGTGTCTGAGATTTGTGGATTTTCCAGTTTTGGACCAGGGCTTGATATATACTTTAAATTTGAAATAAACAATTGAGATTCAAAAGCGAATTTATTTTTAAGTTACAAATTAATGCATTTCTGAAGGAGGATCTGTTGGATCACTTTGATATCTTGATGGACAGAGTATTGATGATTAGTGATTGGATTAAAATGAAAGATCAAGACAATGAATAAGAGGGTATTTAGTTGAAAAAGATATTTAATACTGCATTGTGGTAAAGTAAGTGACATCACAGTAAAGAGACATGATTGTCATTTAGAATCAGTATTATTAGACGTGATAGCAGCAGCAACAACTTTTCGTTGGAGTATTAGTCTGGTTATACTACAATCATTATTAATCGATTTGAAATTCTTAGAATACAGAATATACAATGAAAATTATAGAGAGATAAGTGAAGAATAAAACTCTTTTTAACAAATGAAATTAATAACTTCAAAAACAAATCTTTATCTTTTTTGTCAATTTTACAAGTCAGTGATCATACGAATAGGGCAGCCAAGAGATGGACTCCAAAGTCCGCCAGATTAAAAAAAAAATGCATCCAAATGAATGATCTAGTATCTGTACGATATTCACTTGAGGGAAGGCCTACTTATTAAGACAGAGATTGATTCAGCAAAAGTGTCTATGTATGTGTATATATATATATATATATATATATATATATATATATATATATATATACATATATATATATCTTGATTTACCATAGCCCCTTTGTTTACCAGAACTCAATATGTAAAAGAAAATCTTTTAAAAAAATAGATCTTCTATCTAAAATTTAGGTATGGTTGGTCTAAAATGACAATAGAGACCCAAAAAGCACATTTTAGAAAAAACAAATATTTTTAAAACACTTTGTGGTGTACTCCTTCAGATTATGTAAGTTTTAAAACCATGGACACAGAGAGAGAGAAGAATCTGTTGTCCACTTGGCTGGTTGGTCAGTCATTTGAGGGGCTACAGTGATTCGATAATGATCCTTCAGCTGAAAACTTACCTTAGCTGTAGATAAACAATAATTGATTTTGTTGATATTTCGGTGTTTATTCAAATCATCCCTTGAACCTTAGATTGAAGGTAATCTAAGTAGATTACCAATTCACTAAATTTTTTTAATGTCGTAATTCCTGTGCCAGGATTTTCTCATGGAAAATTGATGAAAATAGAAAATCTCCATTGCATAAATTGCATAAATTTAAAACAGTATCTCTTTCATACAGATTATTTGATATCTGAAAAATTTAATGTATGAAAAAAGAAAAAAAGAATAACACTATTATAAGACGAGTTATCTCTACCTCGGCCCTGGACTAGGGACTTTTTTTAGACAAATAATTTTTTGTTAGTCTTCTAAGTGTTAATATGGAGGAATCTGTTCCTCCCCACCATAAAAGATACAATGCTACATTGTATCTGTGAAGTTGGCCTCGAGAATATCCAGTCTTACTGAAGTTATAAGAGCATTCCCTTGAATATAATGGATGGATGCTGTCAATAGGGTGGGGGTGTGAATTTTTTTTTTTTTTTTTTTTTTTGGACATCTATCTTCACCTGCAAACTGGAGAAAGCCAGTTATACAATGTCAGGGATGTCGAAATTCTGTACGTCAAGGGAGGCTACTCTCATTTTTAAAAAATGCAGGTTGTCTACCTTTGCTTTCGATTAAATGTTGGGGTAAATTGAGTTATAAATGCAATTGTTGAATGACCGTAGCCAACAGAGGTGTGGAAGGGATCTATCACTTTTTATATGTGTGCGTGTTTCAGCACTCCAGGCCATACTGTTTTGCTTGCAGACTTGAAACTTGACATAAGTTCTCTACTAGACCCCTTCCTAATATGTTTTGTTTTTGTTTTTTTAAAGCTGTTTTGATATTTTGGGTGGCTTTATTTTAGCAGATATAGTTTATTAATAGCATCTAGATTCTCCAGAATCTAGAATGTCTTTTTACTCTTTTTTATAACGCTATTGATGTCATAAATAGAATTTATTCTTCAATGGAATTTTTTTATATGACTATGGTTGGTCCATTATTGACTGGGATGGCGAGTGTTTTCTTTCTTCTTTTTTATTAGATATTCTTTTACATATTACTTGATCTGTATGAAAATAAAACTGGTCCAAACATGCAGTTCATTCATTTTTATCAATTTGGGGGAGAGAAAAACCCAGCACAAGTGTTACGATTTTTTACTTTTCCTCTAATTATACTTTTTTTTTTGTTTTCCAGTTTGTAAGAGGTAATGCTCATGCAGTATTCTGATCGATAGTTTTGCATTTTTTCATTTAATTAAAAATTATTTGTGTGAATTTTCTTAAAAGTGACATTATGGAAATGGGAACCTAAGGGAAATCGTTATGTAAGAATTCAGTGGAGTATCTTGATGAAGAACATATAAGAAAAATCATTTTTTTTAAAATTGGATAATAGATGTATATCTGGATTTAAATAAAAGATTGAATGACATTTGATTTGATATTTGATTCAAGTTAAATCGTGATTGGCTAAATCGATTCTTCTTGAATTTTTTTTTCTATAGAATTATTCCAATCAGAAATGCATTTTTTTCTTGTGATCAAATTCAACCCATTCCTAGTTGTTGTACAAGACAAAACAGAGAGATATCCCAAAAGCCAAACATTGTGAATAAGCTGGGATTTTCAAGTAAAAATTCCTAGTTAGCTCATCCAGGTTACTCCACAATCCAAAAGTAGAGCATTCCTTTCATAAACCAAAATAGTGTAAATTGCAGAAGCAATTGCTATTAATTTGAATGAGAATTTTTTGTGTGGCATAAAGTGATCTTTTGAAAATCTGGGATGCTTGTATTCAATAATCTATTTCTTGTTTATCTTTCTTTTCAGAGTTCTGATAATGTCTCCGAAACAGAATCCAAAAAGGTTAAGGAGGAGGTAAGTTGTCTACTTCTTTTGGAACCATTTAATTTCTGCCCCCCAAGTAGTTAACAACTCTCAGAACAATAACAAAGATAAATGCTCACCTTTCAAAAAAAAGAGTGCTTGGTTTTCATGAATATGACCTGTAAGAGTAAGAAAAGAATCCCTTTTAAGGAAAGAGAAATCATAATTATTTTTTTGAAATAACCGAAGAAAAATCAGTAGCTGCGATTTTACCAAATACTAAAAAAAATTCATTCATTTCAGACTACAAAAAAATGAAAAAGATCAGATGGTATATTTCTGAGAAAAAATTTACACAAAAATTAGAAGCTGCGATTACCAAAAAGTAAAACAAATCATTTTACACTACAAAAAATGCGATAGATTTATTTTTGTGATAATTTTTCCAGTTTATCTTTCATTATTTTTATATATTTCATGACAAGTAAGCATCTCCCTTTTTGAAAACTGAGCATTTACCTCCCTTTGTTGTTGTGAGAGTTGCCTCCCTTGTTCAATACTTCTTGGGGCGAAAGTGAAATAGCTCCTTTTTTTTCTACAATATATTCCTGTTGAACATTTTTGTTTTTCTAACATTCAAATTGTTCAGATAATTCCAAACTATAAAAGTAACTACAAAGAACATGTTTGTAAAAATTCAATATCAATCAGTATTTGTTTAGAATTTGGTAGTTCCAGCATTTAAAACATTTTTCATATTTTTATTAGAGGGAGTATTATAAATCTTTTTTTAATTTTTATGTCTTTTTACCTCCATTTCATCGCAACTATGTAAACAAACATGGCTGTTGATTAGAAATGAAGGATAGGTTTAAGGGTGTTATTTGGACTTTAGTTTCCAGTCGGAGTCTTTGTGGCCTAATTGGTAAAGCAGCCTAAATTGAATGGTTCTTCCTCCTGAGGAAGTGTGTTCAAATCCCACCAAAGGTTTATTCTTTATTTTCCAATCCATGCTATTCAGTCACTGCTGAAGGCTAAACAGGCTGAACAAAAAGTTGCTATAAAAAGCAACGAATAAGATTAGGCTGAAAGAAAAAAACGTAGTAACATTTTAAATAATAACTATAATAATTCATTGAATAAATATATAGAAAATAGAAAAATGTCATAAATATTATTCTTTCTCTGTGAATTTTGTTTTCATAGTACTATTGACACTAGATTGAATACCCGTCCCAACAGGTAGAGTAAATTGCTGTCCAAAAAAGGAATAGAATGATAGATAAATTTGAATCAGATAACGTTTAATTTATTTTTAAAATTGATTCAATACCACTTTTTTACACTGTTGGAAAAAAGGGGACCTAATGTTAATGAGGTGGGGTACAAATGTAAAACAAAGGATGCTCGCATATTTGAAAAAAAGGTTTCGGGCTAATGTAAAAAGAGGTTAATATTAAAAAAGAGTCATTGGTGCAAAGTCAAAAATGGGTATTAGTGCTGAAAAAAGGTAGGACTAATCTCAGAAAAAAGGGGTGACTGATGTTAAAAAAAAAAAAAAAATTAGTGGTCAGATTGATATTTTAAAAAATGGTAAAAAGTTAAAAAGACTGGGTGTAATGTCTAGGAAAGGGGAAGTGAAAAGGTTGTTAAAAGTGGAAGGTTAATGTCCAAAAATTGGGCAAATAGTAGAAAAGAGCATTGGCTGTAGAGGTTGAAAAGGGGAAAGAGTTAATGTTTTATTTTGAGCATATAAAATTGAAGTGAATGTTCCCTCTCAATTTTGACCCCTGAAAAATCAACCCAACAATTTTGAAAATTACCACTTAGTTTTGTCTTCCATAAATGAAAATAAGTGTTCCCTATCAGTTGTCACAATCAAATGGGGACGTTTATTTAAAAGTGAAAAAAAATCTCCACCCTCGACTTAAATCCTTAAGGGTATAAATAAATTGTCTCCTCAAATTCAAGTCCCAATGTGGAAAAGATCCTCTTGGATTCTGTCTCCCAAAAATGAAAAAAATATTTCCCTCAGTTATGACCTGTAAGAGTAAGAAAATAATCCCTTTTGATTTCTACCCACAAAAATTTGGGAAAAAAATCTCCCCACTGATTTTGACTCTTAAAAATGGGGGGGGGGGATTGTCTCTCCCCCCCCCCCCCGTCCCATTTTGAATCCATTGCATCAGAAAGTCCCTTTTGATTTTCAAGTGAAAAAAGGTAGGCTCCATTTTGACAGTGAAAAAATATATAAAAAAATATAATCTCTCTCACTTTCTTACCTGCCTCTTTTCTTCCTTTCGTTCTCTCCAATCCACTTTCTTTCACTTCTTCCTCAATTTTGACCTAAAATTGAAAGAAAGAGCAAAAAAATCTCCCTCTTTGATTTTTCTTCCTTAAAATGAAAAATGAAAGTATTTCATTGATTTCGACCCCTAAAAGTGAAAAATAAAAGTTCCCTCCATGTGAACGACATAACCTCTGATCCCCAAAATTCCTGTTTTGGAAAAATGTACCTTTATGATACTTCATCAAAACATGCACTAATCAAAACACCACTATTCAAGGTATTCATGTTAAAAAATGCTTTTCTTTCTTTCTCTAATATAGAACACATTTTCATCTCCAAGGATTGAGTTAAGGAAAAAGAATGAAAAATATTCTTTCATTACGTCATCAAAAATAATTTTTACTATTGATGAATAATCATTTAAATAAATTAGATCCACCCTCTGATGTTAAACTCCCTAAAAATGGAAATTTGTGATGAAGAGTTTTCTGCACTTTTTGCTCATAAAAAGCAAATTTTAATAATCATATTCCAGATGAAAAATATTCATCCCATGAGCAGGTATCAGATTTTGATTTTTCTGGAAAAATCATGTCCTTAGATTTTGAATGTGAGTCAATAAGAAAAAAAAAAAACATTTGTAATTTGTGCAAATATTCTTCCCAATTTATTCTGTGGTCGGTTTAGTTTTTTTGTCAGTTCTAAATTTCTTTTTTTTTCTTTTCCCCAAATCTCCCGATTGCAGGACACTGAAGAACCGACCAAAGAAACCACCGTTTCCGGAGATTCTGAAAAGAAATGGAACTTGAAGATTGGTTCTTGGAATGTGAACGGAGTCCGGGCGTGGCTAGGTGTAAGTATGAATTTGTTTATTGTATCCATGGAGTTAGTCCTGGCACAGGTCCAGGGGTTCCAGACTTTCAATCCCACTGCTCAGGCAAATCACATCTTTTTTTTTTTTTTTTTTTTTTTTTTTCTTCTATTCATTTCAGAAATTTAAGATCACTAAATATATTGTGAAAAATATTTTGAAAAGAGCGTAATATTGATTCAGCTCTAAACGGGGTTGCACTGTTCGGTGATTCATTACTGATGAAATCTTTTTCTTTTTTTTTTCTTTCTTCATTTCAATTCGGATTTAGAAAAATGGATTTGATTACATGAAGAAAGAAGAGCTCGACATTTTCTGCCTCCAAGAAACAAAATGCTCCGCAAGTAAAGTTCCGGACGAATGTAAAATCGAAGGCTACCATGATTACTGGAATGCGGCCGAAACAGAAGGTTATTCTGGCTGTGCCCTTTATTCAAAAACGAAACCCTTGTCTGTCACTAATGGAATCGGTAAGATTCAGGTTTACTTTGATTTATATATTTACCTGAATGTTTACACACATAATATGGGTCTGCTGGAGAGCCTGATTCAAATGATGATTTTCAAGACAGGCCCTCCCCACTTGGAATATTGCCACAAAATAAGTAAATGATAAACTGTAACAAAATTATATAAATGCTAAAATGAGAATTAAATCGATTATCATATGTTAGCAAATCTTGATCTCACTGCAAACAGCAGTCATATAGTACCAATTTCTCAGGCTGTTAGCCCCCCCGGTAAAAGGACCCAGATTCTTAGTGTCTATCTAAATTATATGGCCAAACAGCATGCTGGATGTAATGAAATAGTAGCGATAATAAAGAGTGAATCTGGCCAGAGTGTTGTGATAAAAAGCAACAATAATAAGATGGAATCAAACTAGTAATAAAATACTGGAACCTCCTGATTAGTGCAAGTTTTGATGTAGTGCGGTTAAGGTGTTGCTGTGCAAATTGATGCAAATATGTATGAACTAGGGAAAAAAACATGAGTTCATTTGTTCACAAAGTTTCGGCCATGTATCACCAAGCCTTCATCAGGGGGTTGTTGGTTCTAGAATATAGAATCACTTCCCAGAGTGCCTGCTCAATTGGACTTGGCATATCACATCCATCTTTTGTGTTTGAACACATAGACCGGGAAAATAGTCTGACTGCTGATCAATACACCTTGCCTAACAAAATTCAGACAGGGTTCTTATTATTTGATATTAAGGTGTGGCAATCGAGTGAAATTGACTCCCCTCCCCCCTCTTCCTGATACTTGTAAGTGTGGGTGCCCATTCATAATTTAGTCTTCAGGGATTGTCAAGTGCAATGCAAGGTCATTGGTCGGTGAAGTAGGAAAAGTTGATTGTAACAGGAAAAGGATCGTGTAGCCTCAGGAAGTTGAATTGAAGGATGGAGAGAGGTGGGGAAAATACACATAGGTGTACGTATTTATATACTTGATTTTAACTTTTTCTCTACCAAGTATATTTTTGAACATAACTCCTGTGCCGGGTAATTCCCGTGAATAATTGATGAAAATATAAATTCTTTGTTGCATGTTCAAAACGGTTTTATTTTCATACAACTCGAATGATATTTACAACAGAATATCCTGTAAAAAAAAAATATGTGTGTATATATATATATATATATATATATATATATATATATATATATATATATATATATATATAATTTTAAATGTTTTATTTTTTATTTGAAACTCTACTTGAACCGACAATCCATTTTTTATACGGTGAATATGCCAGTTGGCCAAGACAGTACGAATTGAATAAACAATTAAAGATGTGAACTGCTATGTAAGAAAAGAAGAAATAACATGTAATGAGTCCATGCCAGAGACTAGATTAAATTAAATAGATTTTTTTGTTTTTGTTTTGTTTTTTGTTTCTTTTAGCATATCAGAATCTTATTTTGTTTTCTCTCCTCCAGGTATAGAGAAGCACGATAAAGAAGGGCGAGTCATTACGGCTGAATACGACTCCTTCTATCTCGTAACAGCTTGTAAGTCACAGTTTATCTTTGCTTTCATCTAATCTAATCTTTATCTTTTCTGCTTTTTTTGTACTTGATTTGTCTTCTATTTAAATATAGTTCCACACTATACAATGCTGACTTTGCCTCCGAAAAAGTCACTCTAAAAATCCTCATTTTTGGATATCAATTCTTGGTTTTGTATCCTCACTTCTCTATAAGAGGCCCTGTCCACTGATCAGTAGGTCTGTCCCTATATTGTTTCTCAGCTGTTTTCAGTCAGATTTACTCAAAACTCGATGGGTGTTTTTTGATATGACGCTTTCTACCTAAAATTATCTTTCACTTAGGGTCACATGATCTGGCAATAATGACATTTAGTTTCTGTTTTAAAATCTATTTTCTCATCTGCTTTGAGAGATTTGCTTGAAACTTGATAAAAAGGTTTTCCTTGATAAGATGCCTCTAAACTAAAATTATCTTCTACTTGGCGTCATGTGATCTGCCAATAATGGTGTTTAAACTTTATAGTGGACATTAACCACACCATCCTTCGATTATCTTTTCTCCGTAAAAGTCACTTCTATCCAATTTACCTCATTTTGGGTTTTTGATGCTTTGTTGATCGAGGCCTTTGAATTTTTTAAAAATCTTTTTTCAAAAAAGACGTTTCTCTGTTTTCCTTCAAGTTTTTGTTTTTATGTTTTTTGATCTTGAGAGATGCAAATGAAAGGAGGTAAATAACAAACAGGTCACTAAATAGAAATCATCACTTGAACAATGTATTTTGGCCATGCATTATAGGGGGGTGATCAATTAAAAATTTGGAAAAAAGGATGAACGATCCCCTCTTGTGTTGTTGGGCTGTCAAAAACCAAGCGTGAATTCTGCCTGACACAAATTAGGGATCGATTCAGCATAAACTTACATGGAAAACTTTTTATGTTGTGTCTATGTATATGTTGATTAGTCAGCAAGCTTGTCTAACACACCAATACATACGTGTAAGTTCAGTTCTCATCTGGTGCTTCATTATTGTAGCCTTGTGCAAGACTAAATTAAGTAAATATGAATTTCCAATACCAAAAATGTTTCCTCTGAAGTCGGCCATGTTTGAGCATTTCACCATAAGAAGAAAAACATTTTGTGTATCAATATATATGATATGAGACCCAGGTGTTGATACGTAACAGTATACTTTTCTGGTAAAGATGCAGTCTAGTCTTGTAATGTATTTTTGTAGAAAAATGTATTTTAATGTGTTTTGAATGAATATGATCTTTGTTCCTTCAAGAAATTTTTCATTTTTGAGAGAAACTAACTTTTAAAATGGAGGTTTCGATTTGCAATGTACATATAATGCTATACTGGACCTTTATTTTGTGTCAACCTTAAACCCTAAACTTTACACCTAACCCAAACAGTTTCAAAGTACATCAAAATGCATAAGAGAAAAAAACATTTTCCCACAAAAGTTCACAGATTTACAAAACTGAATCTTAACCACATTTTCTATTTATGAAAGAGTTGAAGTCGGAAGGAAAGTATAGAATTTATAGTCAAAATAAACATACTGAATCAACAGCCCTAGTTTTTAATGTACATGGAAAGACTTTATTAATATCACTTTTTTTTTTTTTTTCTTTTAAATGCTTTGTTGTTGTGTGTCACTTTTGACTCTTTTTCTCTATTTTGAATTCGTAGATGTTCCAAATGCAGGCAAGAAATTGGTCCGTCTCGACTACAGAAGCAAAGAATGGAATGTTGATTTCTTGGAATATTTGAAGAATTTGGACGCCAAAAAACCAGTCATTCTTTGTGGAGATTTGAATGTGGCACACAAAGAAATTGGTGAGGAATCGAGTTCTTTTGATTTGAATATAAATACTGTATTTGCCAGTATATAAGATGCTTTCTTGATTCAAGAGTGAGCTTTGCAAATATTACACTGTATCCAATGTGCTGATATCATGACTGGAAGGCTCTCAACCAATGTTTGATATAGACCAGGAGTGGACAAAATTGCTTCATATAGGAGACACATTCAATAAACTTCAGATGTGAGCTATGAGAAATAAGCAAAATAAAGCACGTTTTTATTGTTACACATTTTGCTACAAATATTTCATATAAATATCAACGTGTACAGTTATATTTATTCATGTATGTAGTTTTTTAAAATGTTAATTTGTAGAAGTTGAAGTAAGTAGCAAGTAAATGTATATAACAAATGGTTTAAAACCTTGACTGATGATTGTTTTAACTATGATAACTCTTAAATCAGGATTTGATATAGTCAAATATTTTTACTAAGCATGAACATTAAACTTGCTTTTTAATACTGTGGTGTCGGTTAATATTGGATAACTAATTATGAAGCTCCCTTTTTTTTTTTTCTTGTTTTTTTTACTGACCTTTTATAATTATTGTGATCAGAAAAGGGGCTCTGCTTAAGTTTCTATGAGCTGCACATTGAATCTCAAAGAGCCGCCTGTGGTTCACAAGCCACAGTTCGGGCAACCCTGATATGGACAGATATGAGGCTTGGATGAGTAACAATGAGCAGTAGTCCTCCATCTTTGTAGACTATTAATCCTTCAGTGAGTCATTCATGGCCCGTGATTTTCAGTATTGTTTGACAATGAACAATAAATTTTGTCTTGATTTAACTATTTTGAAAACTCGGCTTGCATGGATGTTACTTTCTGTTCAAGATGGATTGCTTTAAGTAAATAAAACGAGTAGAAGAAACTTGAATTTCAATTGCGAATGTGAGTTTAGACTGCAAACAGATTCGTCTCCCCTAGTTTTCTCTCTTGGTCTTGGGGTTGATGTGTAGGGGAAAGCAGAGCTAGTTGTTACAATTTTACTTTGTCCCTTCCCCCCGCCCCCTGAAAAACTATGAAAGGTAACTTGAAGACATTTCTGCCATGCGATCATTGTTTTTTTTTTCGTAAACACCAAATAGGAAATCGATTCATTGCTTCATTCTCGACATATGATAGAAATCATCATTCAAGGTAAATGTATTCAAATTGCCCCATACGTGGGGCATGTTGTTACATGACATGGTGTAAGTTGTTACTAATAACCTTAGAAAACTACTTACTTGAGCCAATTATAATTTCTCTATTTTTACCGCCCGTTCAGAAGTTTTGCAAAATAACTGGAAAACATTTTCTTTTCTCTTGAAAGCTTGTAATGTTTATCATAAACATTAAACAAAAAATATCAAAAACTCTCTCATTCGTGAGAGTGGCATTAAAAGTCTTCCCCCACATTAAATTCCTTACGGGCCCAATCTTTACAGTTAATATACTGCACCCATTTTCTCCAGGGGCAAAGTTTGGCCAATTTTTACTGCATGCAAGAAAACATCAGTCTTCGGCAGCCTTTCTCATTCTTCCATTTTCAACAGACTTCTGAAACAATTTAATGTCCAGGTTCCTTTGGTAGATCTTGCTTTTTTTCTACCTGGGACTCTTGTAATTCTATCCTCTCAGGTGTGTTGATTAGTATAGCTGTGTGTCACTTTTTGTTGCTGCTGCATTGCACCTTTCCTTGGACAAGCCTTTCTAAACAGTCGCAATGCGTCCAGGGTTTCGATAACACTTGTTGGTTTTTGTTGAGTCATGTTTTTTTGTTACAAGGTCGAACTAAAAGCCTCAACCTGACTGTTTTAATTTCCCAAAGTGATATAAGCTGTAAAATTAAATTCTCAGAAAACAAAGTCTAGACAGAAATCGAACATATAAACAGCCGTTTCAGATAATCGAAAAAGTTTTATTGAGCTGTGATTTCTCCTAGATCTATAAAGATATTCGTAGTGACCAGAATACTTACTCAAGCTGTCAAAAATTTTTTTATTTTTCTTTTTAGTTTTACTGAGCATTATCCAACATTGCTTCAATGCTTTCAAAATGTGGCCGATGTTGACACCTGCACACAATAAGCTGATCGCCATCTGTCATTTCTTATTTATTGAAACTCATGACCGTGTATCAATTTGCCCCTGTATACAACTAGCCCTACTTTCTCCCCGCTTCAAATGCAGTTGTACCCCTTTAATCCAGAAAAGACAAATTGACCCCCTGAGGGATCCCCCCCACACCCTGTAAACATAGATTTTTAACAATTTTTCTAATAGTTTTGAAAATAGAACATAAATTATATCAAAAAAATATTCTATGTAATGAAAATTGAAGTCTCGGCTAATGCCATAACCAAGTGCGTGGTTGTTGGGGCTCTACAGATGATTTCATCTTGGGTGTGTCAAGGGCAAGATAGGCTGATGGAACGCATCCCTCCTCAGGTTGGTTTGGAATCAAAGTTATCCGTTTCCTTGGCTGGTTGTTAACCATGACCAGAGAGTCCAGTCTGCTCTGTTATTCACCAATAGCTGGGGGGAAAAAGAGATGGATTCATGCCTTTCCCAAGGGAATGCACACTATCTCAGCCGGAGTTTGGACTCTGCTCATTTGGTAACGTCATGTTTTGTTTTTTTCCAGATCTGAAGAACCCCAAGACGAACAAGAAAAATGCTGGATTCACCCAGGAAGAAAGGGATGGATTCACTAGCCTCCTTGAAAGTGGATTTGTGGATTCTTACCGTCATCTTTATCCCGAAAAAGAAGGGGCCTACACATTTTGGACATACATGATGAATGCAAGGGCCAAAGATGTTGGATGGTGAGTGACACAAGTGTAATAATGATCATAATAATAATAATAATAATAACAATGATGATAATAGAAAGAAAGACAGAAATCTATAGAATGCAGCAAATTAGGACCAAAATACTGCCAATAGTTGTGGGAGCACTTGGATTATTCAAAAAAAAGGTCCAGTGAATTTGCCAACAGCATACCTAGAGAGCTCAACATGTATAAAATAAAGAAAATAGCTCTGAACCTCACTACACACGTTTTTAGAAGATTTACGTCAATATGAATGCATACATCACTTTATGTATACGTAGAAGTATGTGTGGGGAAGTGTTGTATTGTCTGTATATGTAAACGTCCAGCCCCCCACCTTTTTTCTCTCTCTAAAACCCAGACTATCATAACTTACAAGGTTTCCAGGCTTAGGTCTAGGGTGGAGACCCAACTTATGACTTACATAAACTGAAATCAAAGCCAACAACATGATCATAATAATGATGATGATGATGATGAGCTTGGAATTAAATATAGGAAAACTAGTCTGGTTAGTCACTCAATGGAAACTGCCACGTAACCAACATTTTTTTGGCAGCATTCCATGTTGGGGGTGATCAAGTAAAAATTTGAAAAGAGCTATGATCAATAGATAAGCAGCTTCTCTTGCCTTTGTTGGATCACAAAAAAGTCTGAATTTCAAACAAAAAAAGCATGAATGCCGCGAGACAAAAAGACATTACTGAAAGGGGGGGAGCAAAAAATGAATATAAAAAAACACTGTTTCTCGACATAATGAGAAGTAAATGTTAAAATTTTCAGCCCTCTAGTTCCCTTGTTATAGTCTGTACACATGAAACATATACACAGCCGAGCTGAATCACCTCAAGACTGAAAGAGCCTAAGATAGTTTTGGTTCACGGTTCCTAATAAAGTGTGTGTGTGTGTGTGTAATGTATTAAACCAATATAATGGATTTAATATTCACATGGGTGGACACTCAATAAAAATGACGCAAACAATGAGTCAGGTCTGTTGTTATACTTACTGATCCCTCATCATTAAATACGTTTTTGGGGGTAACTTATATGAGGAAGCCAGAAAGCTTCAAAAAGTTGAATGCGTAATATGAAATAACATCCATATACAACACATTTTAATGCCTTATATGAAATAGCAAACTACATGTATTATGAGTTGATCCTAAAAATGATAAAATAAACCTATATATTAAGATCATAGCTCATGGGGAGGTAGTGTTTGATCAACACTGAGGAGCCAGGTTAATACAGCTATTTTGTTTTTAAATCCCTGAAACGGTTACATGGTAAACAACTGATGATCCCAAGAAAATTTCACACGTAGCAGCATAACTTCTAATTCTGTGTAAAATAAAACACACTGAAGAAATTACGTATTGGGGAAACAATTGACTGAAATGACATTAATTTTTGGATAAGTTTTTTTATGTATTTAGTGTTTAAAGCTGAAAACTTACACACACACGCGTATATATATATATATATATATATATATATATATATATATATATATATATATATATACTCCTGTAGTTTCAATTTGGGATTCTAAGTTTTTTTTAAACAGTTCTTAATTTTCATCTCACCTATTATTGTTGTGAGGGTCGAATTAACAGTTCATGCTGATCAGGCCACTATCAACAGAAATATGACGGGTTTTGTGATAGAGTGGCTAACATACTCGATGTCATCATAGCTGGAAAATGTATTGGGTGGCAGATGTCTGCCTTAGTCAAAAATATTTACTTAGACACGCAATATGCATTTTTGAAGAAAAATTCTCCTCACTCAAACTTTCCCACCGATCCCCAGCTAGATACGGGACTAATATATATATATATACACACAGTATATGTGGTACAAATCAGGCTAGCAGTATAACATGATATAATCATATATCAATGATATAACACCACTTCTGAAATGTATAGGATTTATTTCATAGAGTGCTCGATACATACAACATTTTACTCATGGAGTTGAGTTGTTTTAAAGTAGAGCTGGAAATAAATAGTAGGTTGTGGATTCGCTACACAAACTAGCTCATGTTTCTGCCCTCTCTGAATGTAGCGAATCCACAACCTACTATTTTTATATATACACACACACACACACACACACACACACATATATATATATATATATATGCACTACAGTGTAATATATCATGCACATTCTCTGAGCAAATTTACTCCTTTGTTTTGTAAAGTGTTCTCTGGAGAAAATACGACAGAATTGACAAATAGATCAGGATTCTGAAGAACGACTCTCTGTGAGCCAATGCAACTTCAAAGTTAAAAGACGTGATTTTTATCCTGGGGAAAGATCAAAGATAAATGTTGTGAAAAAAACAGACCTGATAGAGGCGTTTGTTACCACAAGCAGGTGTGGCCTCTAGATAATCTTGGGAAAGTTGGGTCGATCACCAAAGTTTCCCACCATCATTATCCAGCTCCGTGAGGTGCAGCTCAAGTCAAGTTGGATGTGGAAGCAACAAGTGTTGCCGACACAAAAATCTTTTTGCTCTTAGCTGACCTTGAAAAAGTGTCAGAAAATGTCAAAACACAATTGGAAAAAAAAAAACTCAGATAGCCATTTTATGGCCATCTTTAATAGCTGAAAATGACTCAGATTTTAAGAAAAAGAAAATAGCTATGAATTGGCTAAAATTGTTGGAAAGTAGCTAAATTTTGCAAGAAAAGCTCTTCTAAGACTTGAACAATTGTAAATGGTACCAGGCAAAATTGTGTATTTCCTCCCAGACTGACAGACTGTCAACATAGGTTTCTTCAGTTTTCAAGTTGGTCTGGCTATCTATATGTGGATGTACACAGGCAGCAACAATGGAGCAAGAGGGATGAAAATTCATACAACTACACCTTATGCAATTCAAGTGAATGCTAAATTGGTCCCTCTGTGCCCGGCAGCATTTTCAGACTTTTTTTGAGGATTCAGACTTTTTTTTTTTTTTTTAGAGATCACTGCCCAACGAAAGTCAAGAAAAATAACTTTTTCATTGATCAAACCTTTTTATATCCATTTTTTTTTAATTGATCCCCCCAACACAGAATGCTGCTAAAAGATGTTGGTTATGTGACAGTTTCTATTGAATGACTAACCTGACCTGATTCTCATTTTCTTTTGCATGACGTTGAAATTACCTACAGAAGAGACGGATGATGTAGACAATATTTTCATCCAAACCCTCAAGAATGGAAACTTGTGTCATGAGGTTGAGCATGATTCTCTCATGCGCATTTTGAATGGTTCTCAGTTTGCGGGTCAGTCTCATGGTTAGGTTCCATGTTTCAGCTCCATAAGTGACTATTGGGAGAATTCATTGGTTTTATACTCTTCTTTTTAGGATTATTGGGATTGTCTTGTTTTCAAAGGTCAAGCTTGCTTTGCCAAAACCTTGCCATCCTAGGGTGATTTTCCACTTGATTTCTTCTTCTTTTGTGGGTTTCATCAAGATTCATTGTCCTCGATAGATGTATGTAATTTCCATTATTCATTCTGGAAGGTGTGTAAGAATACAAGTATTATTCGATTTTCATTTATTATACTAGATGAAGTATTATGAATCAATATTATCGATTTGTTGCTGCTATTTACCTTCATCTTAATTGTTGCTTTTTATTGCAGCTAAACTCAGGCTGGGTTCCCTTCAGCAGTGCATTACTGAATTAACAGCGCATATCAGAAACATTCTTTATTCCAATCTATGCTGCTAATCAATTTATTCACGACTGAGGAGTGCCCGGCCTGAGTTATGATAAAAAGCAACAACAATTAAGATGAAGGTTAATAGTGGCAAACAATGATAAGTATTATTTATCCTTTTGAATCAGAAACCTGATAACAGAATAATTCTGTAGTTCATATCATAGGATGCTTTTTAAAAGCTGATATCGAGATCTGTTACAAAATTAGAGTGTTCTAATAACTTCATTATTGACACAGTTATTGTCTGGTTTCTTATCTAAAAATTCATACGGTTTGTGTAATTTAAAGATAAGATTTTTGGTTGAGAGCCTTGTTGGGAGGAGATTATCTTGAAAAAAAAACATGGCTAGTTTGTGACTCAATAGAAACTGTCATGTGACCAACATGCCATGTTGGGGGTGATCAATTGGAAAAATGGGTGATCAATGAATAAGTTACTTCTCTCGCCTTTTGTTGGACACTAATGAATTATTTTTTTTTTAAAGTTTGAATTCTTTTTACAAAACAAGCATAACAAACTAGGGATCAGTCTAGCATGAACTAACATTGACCTCTGCACTATAAACCTACTTAGGGTTTGGGGGGTTGTTTTTTTTTTTTTTTTTCAATTTTCTTTTTTCCATTTTTTTTTTTTTCTGAGTTTTTTTTTTTTTTCTGAAATTTTTTTTCTGAGGTTTTTTAATGTTTTTTTCTAAGTATGTGAAGAAATAAATGTTTAGATTTTCGGCTTTCTAGTTATATTAGTGTGTCTTGTGCGTATAATATGTAGCCACCTGAACCAACTTGAAAACTGAAGAAACCTGTGTTAGCAGTTCTGGTAGGTGGTTTCTGATATTTGTTGTGTAAAATGAAAGCTTTTTTTTTCTCATTAGGCTACAGACTTAGATACCTATACATGAGTCATTCAACTAGTAGAAAAGTCACTCTTTTTACCTGACTGTTATATTTTTTTTTTTTTTTTCATTTCAGGCGACTGGATTATTTCGTCATCTCTGAAAAACTAACCCCCAAACTGTGTGACAGTTTGATCCATAAAGAAGAAATGGGAAGTGACCACTGCCCAGTGGTCTTGCTGATGAATATGTGAGTCTCCTTACACGACTCCTTTCTGCACTGTACATGATACGGCTGGGTATGTTTTCCTACGCAGGCATCTTCATTATCAAGTTATTTTGGAAGTTATTGAAACAAAAGAAGAAAAAAATGAGAGTTCATGGTAAATGAACTTTACCTACTTTTTGTTGGGGAACCCTCGCATATACACGATAGGCAGTGAATTAACAATTTGAGAGTGATTGATTAAGAAGGTATGTTACATCTCAAAAAGATCTTATCATCTTTAAGATAAGGCTTTATGCATTTTGCAGTGTTTCAATCTTCATTGAAAAGACCTTCTGAAGACACCAATTGAAATGGCGAAATGCATAAAGCCTTATCTAAATGATAAAAAAAAAATATTTTGAGATGTAACACATCTTCTCAATCTTTCATTTTCCACATTGTCAAATTATTGTCACCATCCTGTCAGATTACCTTACATCCAGATAACTAATATATATACATATATCTCAGGAATGGATGTATGATCTGACAAAATGATTATAAATTGCGTTATATTATATTGAAATGATCTCCGGTCATTACATGATTGTTTCATTTGGCCTTGGTAATGTAAATTGAATAAACAAAGAAAATAGGGCTGCTGCAGGAATCGAACCTGCAACTGATAGGGTAGCCACTTCAATGTAGCATTGCTCTTACCATTGTGCTAAACAACCACCAGTAATGCAAAGGCTCAAATAACTGTTTCAACTCCAAATTATCATTTTTGCTTATTCACGGTCTATATCTGCTCTATTTGTTTCTTTCAATGCGACAATTATATATTAGGTATTAGTTATATGTATCCATGAATGGGCAAAATTAGAAGTTGAAATGGTTATTTTGACCTTTGCATTACCAGCGACTGTTTAGCTCAATGGTGGGAGCAATACTACATTGAAGTGGCTACTGATTCCTGCGGCAGCCCCATTTTCTTTAATTGTTTATTCTATTTACGTTGTTTTGGCCAAGTAATACATCAAACATATAATGATGGAAGATCATTTCAAATAAGAGTTTCAATGTAATATAATGCAATTTATATATATATATATATATATATATATATATATATGGACAGTTACAAAAATAACTTCATCAACCCAACGTTTTCTTAATCAGGGCAAAATCAGCATCAAAATCAAGGCATTTACTTCACAAAATAAAGCATTTTGATTTATCAATTCTGTTTTTAAAAGATGTAGATCTCTATTTTATTACAAAAATCATTCAATAAAACATTTTCCATTTTCTAAGTTTTCATATTTGTAGTTTGTGGTTTGTCATCTGTTCCTGCTTTCCCAATTGAAGGACATTGATTTAAAAACTAATTCATTCATTAGAATAATTTTTTTTTTTTTTTTCCTCCATTGACTCCTTGTGGAGCACAGGGCTGCTTTGCAGTTTCAGTAGCAAGTAGTTTTTTTGTGGGTTGGAGTATCTGGTCCCGTGCCTAAAATAGACTGCCTTACAGGGATAAAGGGCTTCAACTTCCCTGCTGTTTACCCATAGCTGGAGGGAAGAAGTAGATTCATGCTTTTCCTAAGAGCATTTGTGCAAAGTGATAGTTAGGAGCTCTGGCCATTTACTCAATTTTTTTTTTTTTTTTTGTGGCAGTAACCATTATGCCACTCTGCACCTCCATTGGAATCAATTGGTTCCTTTTTTTTTTCCTTTTTTTTAATCCATTTTTGAAATTTCATCTGAATTTCTTCGAAAGAAGTAGGATGTCAAGGATGTAATTCTTTTTCTTCTGGAAACTTCACCAGATTTTTGTATCAGCCTCTTTTATCTTGAATAAATTTCTTTTGATAAAAATATCCATTTCTCTCTCTCAAATTATTTTCTCTCTTGTTACAATGCTGTCAATTAAGTTGTTACATATAAAACATCTTTGATTAATAAGAGTATTATCGAAAAAGGTAAATATTGCCACCTCTGCCTAAAAATGAATCACCATAGCCAAGTGGTTTCATTTTTCTCACAGTAACCCCTCTCTGTAAGTTCTAATCTCTCTGTCACCAAGACTTTACTAACCCACCTACCTCATCCAAACTCTCTGGACAGTGATACAAGTTTACATAAAACAATACATGACTTGAAGACACTAAAAGTGCTGACCGGCGTAAGTGGTCTGTTTTAAGGGAACAGGTGTAACAGTACCAGTAGGACAAAAAAACATACAATTTTTATTTTGAAAAATTAGAATTTAATCGTATACACCATCTCTCTCATCCCAGCCAAGCTTTTCTGCAAACACCTGTACTGCATAATGTTTCGGCAGCACTGGTGAAATATGTATCCATTTCACAAAGGTTTTTTTGTTTTGTTTTTTATTGTAAATCGAGCATCCCCAAAAAATTAATGTAAAAAGACATTTTTTTAAAAATGGAAAGTCTATGTAGAAGGTGGTGACTGGACTATACATGTAACTTTTCAAGTCTCTATGCCAAAAAATGTGACAAGGAGCTCTGAAGCAGATGAATAGATGCATGAAAAGGGAAGGATACTTAGCCTATGTTGTCTGGTCAGGTAGGTGATCATGGCTACAGTGATTTAATATCTAATCCTGACCCATTTGAAGTAATCACCTTTTTCCCATGATCCCCCAATAATTACATGCTATATCTATAAAATTCTTTAGGATTAGGTGACAAATTCAGTAGAAGCAAGAATTATGCCCCCTATTATTGAACATTTTATTACAAATATGAAGTTCAAAATTCATTAGAGAAATGTCAGCTGAATATAGAGAATACTGCAAGACTTCATATCCCAATTCTCTTGGCTTAGGCACAATCAGCTTTTGGGGACCTCACTTTGACAGGTTTAATAACATAGATTCTCCAGAATCTGAATATTTCCAAATGTTTTTTTTTACTCTATTTTAGATGTTTCCAGTGATGTCATAAATTGAATTTATTATGACCATATTTATTCTTTGATGGAATTCTTTTTACATGACTTCAAATTCTAATGCTATGATCGATCAATTATTGACTTTGATGCCAATTCATATCTTTATTTATTTTGAACTTTCAAAAAATGCAATTTATCTTTCACTTTTAGCATTATTCTCTGAGATGTTAAAAAAAAAAATACAAACAGCGAATAACTCTCAGAATATTTAGAACACAGATAGGAACTCCGAGACAAAACCTGATGAACATGGATGCATTGAGGACATCCAAAAAGAGAATCTTTATCAATCCAGTCTGAACACTGCTTTTGTTAAAGAGAGGCCTGGCAATCATGCGACTTCATTTTGATTCTATTTCTACCTTGTTTAGAAAGAATATTAAACCCAGAAAATTTTCCTATTTTTTTCAAAATTCAAGGAGTTTTAATATCTTTACATTACTGTTGAATGGTTATAAGTGAGTATTATCAAAACCATGGAGACACACTGTTAAAATTGATTTTAAGCAAAAAGCTGACAAAGTTCCTAATACTCACAACCATTTGGGACTAATTAATTCAAAGCAAAACTCAACAACCCACAAAAAGGCAGCAAATGTTGCCTTTATTGGATCATTATGATTGAACGAGACATAGTGCTCAAAAATGATATAAAAATGAACACAGCTGGTCTGCATATTTACATGCAGTAAGTATCAGTCTACTTTGAAGAAAGCTTTGATGTATCAATTAACTCCTATTCCTCTAAAGGGATCACCGTATACTTTTAGGGATCATTGTTCAATTTTGGTTGATGTTTCAGCTTTATTGTGAAGCCAACTTTTATGCAAATTTCCAGTTTATTATTGATACAAAATCTATTTTCCTCTCAAGTCATTAAACAATACTAAAACAAATTTTTCTGCTCATGAACAGGATTAACCTGTTTGCTGCCACAGATGAGACGACTTGTCTTGAATGGTCATTAGTCCTGTGCTATGGACCAAATAACCCTTCTTACGATAGTATATTATTCACTCCAGAGCCATAGACCAAGTAACTTGTCTTACAATGGTGTGTTATTCTACCACAAGATGGCGTCATCTCTTTGTGCGAATAAAGGAAATTTACTTGAGTGATACAACTACTTGTGAATGAAGATTTTCTATTTTCAGCAATTTTTTATGAGAGAAACATGACACAGGAGTAATGTTAAATATTACTCTTTGCAGTAATCAGATTAATGCAAGCCTATATACTTTTTGTTTCTTATTCAATTTGAACAAAACCCATTTTAATACAATGTGAGTTGACAGTTCTGGCAGAAAATTTCATGTTAAGACCAATTTTCAAATCAGTTAACAGCGTTTGTAAGGAATTAAATGACCAAAAGAGAGAGTGATTAAAGAGATATACACCGTTTTGGGTTTTTTTATTTATAATCAGTTCATAGCATTGGTAAAGATAGATATGATATAGAGAGTAGACAAAGAGAGGGGCCTTTTTTTTTTTCTTTATGTCACACTGTCTTATTATCCCTTTTTTTTTAAGATAGATTCTCAAAAAAAATATAGAAAGTACAAGGAAGAGAAAAAAAAAAAGATAGAGAGATTGCATCGGTTGTATACTCATCTTTTTAGGCTTAATGGGATCATCTGGTTTTTGAAAGTTGAGCTTGCTCTGCCGAAGGCTTTCCATCCCAGAGTGATTCTTCACTTGATTTCTTCCTCTTTTGAGAGTCTCATGGAGATTCGTTGTCCTAGGTAGATGTAGTGGTCTACCTTGCCGAGTTTTCTCAGTTTGAACTTGAACAAATATAAAACTCCAAAATAAAAAAAGAAGCTTGCTAACCATCGCTCTTTGTGAGGGATGCTAGTGGCACTCTCCCATAGATTATTGATGGCAAACCTATGACAGCAATGACATGCCTTAGTTTTTTTAATTTACACTGGATGGACTTGTAAAAACTTTTTTTCCATTTAATTTCATTATCCTGGTTTTATAAGTATATTTTGAAATCTCAAATTTCATTCTATCATTAAAATCCTAATTTGAAAAATATACTAGAAAAATAATTTGTTGGGATTCATACAAATATAAAACCTCAAAATTGTAAATTGAAATTATTTTCCATATTTAACCAAAATACTAAAAATGTAAAAATTGTTGTTTTGTTTATTCCTGTAAACACCTTGTGGAGCATAGGGCTGTTTTGTGGTTTCAGTAGGTTTCAGGAGTAGTCGCCTTACATAGTTGAAGAACTCCAACTACTCTGCTATTTACTATGCCTAGCTGGGAGGAAGAGCTGATTCATGCCTTTCCCCGAGGGCATTAGTGCAAAGTGAAAAGTCGGATGTTAGTGGAGCTGAATTAACATACACACACATGGGAACCCAAAAAGTGTAGACTTTAGTCAGTTGGAATCAGCCAGCCTCAACATTCAACAAATAAGCTTACTGTGCAAACTCAGCACTGTATATTAGAGAAAAAACAGGAATCCGGGATGTTATAGAAACTATTAGAAATCTCAAATGGCAATGGGCTGGATGTGTTGCCAGAATGGCAGACAACCGCTGGACATCACAACTCACAACATGAATCCCCAGAGATCAGGTACAAGGTTGTGGCTGACAAAGTGAGAGATGGCGTGATTAGTTTGATAAATTTAGAAAGTACTGGCTCCGCTATGCCCATGATAGAGAGGTCTGGCAAATCTTGGGGGAGATCTATTTCCAATGACGGATGCTAACAGGCTGATGATTATGATGAGCATAAGTATCCACAGCTGAAATTTCAACTTGAATCGCAAATAACATTTTTCTGTGCTAAAAATGCTGAAACATTTGAACAGTTATTTAGACAATTTAGTTCCATCTCTGGCATATTTGCCCCAAAGTATAAAAACTCATTTTTTCTAATGAGACTTGTATAAAGGAAAAATCTTGTCATGATACTACCACAGCAGTTAGCCAAAGATTCACTAAGCATATCTCAATGTGGCACAAGGCTACTAAGGTTGGGTACCCAGTGAGGTTCGAACTCACTTCAGAAGTGATAGCCTGTAAACAAGCTTGCTAGCCATAGTTATACATAAGGTTTGTTATGGGAACCTTGCCACGAAACATTGATAGCAAATCTACGACAGCAATGACACGCCTCAGGTTTTTAGTTTACACGGGATGGATTGGGAGGGGGGATTATTTTCAATCAATTTTATAAGTAAATTTTTAAATTTCAAGTTATATCTGATTACTAAACTCCTAATTTTAAAAATGTAATAGAAAAATAATCCTCTTATCTATAAACATTTACCCAAAAGGAAATATATGTAAGTGATACTCCAATAACAGGATTATTAGAAAAATTAAAATTTCGGTCCACCAGGTTAAAAAAAATGCCATAAAGCTATGGTTAACAAGCTAGTTTTGCAGGCTATTACTACTGTGGTGAGTTCAGTCTTTACAGGGTGCTCTATCCTTAGTGTCTTGTGCACAACTAAGTTCAGTCTAATAAATACCTATATGAAGAATGAAAGATCCATCCTATGTTTCAATTTATCTCAAAACAAAGATTTAATCATTATTGTACTTTCTTTCACTTTTGATCGCCTTATTCTATCAATAAGTTTTTTGATACCAGATCTATAAAAATTCCTTTGATTTTGATCTGAACTAAGAGACTAACTGATTTTAAACCTCTTCTCTTGAAGTGACTCTTTGTCCAAGAAAATAGTTTTGCAAACTCCTAAACAGAGGATAGTCACTTAGAGCAAGGTCAGGAGTGTATGGTGAATGGATCATTTTTTTCTCCCAGCCAAATGACTCTATGAGATCTTTGTTTGTTCGAATGGAATGAAGACAGACATTATAGTGATTAAGAATGACCCATTTTTTTCTATTCACTGAGGATGAGCTGAGTCGGGCATCTTTTGACATCAGTCCTACAAAGATGTGTCTTGATCTCAGCAAGTGTGCGGTTTTTATTTCTCCCTCTTTGCTTTGTGCGTTGTTTCGCTTGATGAGACAGATGCTTTGTTTTGCACCTATTTCAACGATCTCAGTTTCATTACTGTCATTTGATCCACCATGCAACACCAACAGTGCAGTTATGTATAAACGTTACTGTACAGAAATGTAATTTAAGAGAATGGGTATGTACATGTGTGTGTGTGTGTGCGTGTACTTTTGTGGCCACAAGTACTTTCAATACTTGATCTTCCTATTCATCCATCTGATCAATCTCAATACTGTTCAGCTTAATTATTCAGACAAGAAGTGTTGCTCTCAGCAGGACTTGAACCTAAACTTGTTGATGACAAAATTACTAAAAATTATAATTCATTCTGTCGGACTGTCCACTTCTCAAATACATAACTGTTATGTTGAAGGAGACGAACAAGCCGAGAATAAACAGGAACTAGCCATGCAACGACAGATCATTTCAAATAAGTTTCTATGTTTAAGAATGCAATTTATATTTTTTATTGAGCATGGTTAAGTGGGGCACCCATCTATTACTGCTATATACAATGCTCTTCCAACTCTGGAATAGAGCACTTTGGTAGATGGGGAATTATGCGTAAGTAAATATACATTGCTTAGTTTGGCACTACTGACCGTCCAGTTTCACATAAAGCAGGGATAAAATGTCTGCCTCTGGGTCTGAAGGTTTCGATCCTACTTCGTGGTACTAGATGTTGGATTGTCTATAGCCACACTGAAGAGTTGTAATACAACAAAACAGCTGTCTGTGGATGATACAATTATTATTATTATCACAAATACATACATAAATATATATATATATCATTCTCATGCATATTTCATGATAAACCAAGTATGCAGAGAGCCAGAGGGGCCCTATGCGCATTCCCTGGCATCCTCAACCATATAGTTTTTCTGATAGGTTCATGTCTGTGGTTTATGGTTAGGGTTATTCCTCAAAAGACTTTAGGATGAACTATGGAGGATATCCTTAGAGGGTTCACTTGTTTCAAAAATTGAAGAATTGAAAATACTGATCATTCATGTACCTTTTTACACAAGATTGTTCCTCAATCCTATTACTAATGATCATGTTATTTGAGCATATGTTGGCAGTTTTGAATGTATATTTTTTCAGAAATTTTGGTTAGCCAGGGGTCATATAGGAGCAAAAATGTTTTTAAAAAAAGAAAAACTTGAAATATGCAAATACCCAGCTTCAGGTTTTGGGAAGTAGTTTTTCATGCTCAGTATATATATATATATATATATATATATATATATATATAAATTAACAACATAGCTGATGAAATTCTCTTTCAAACAATATATATTTGCATATATCTTCATCAAGAATTGAATCATCAATCCATAGACTTTGGTCCTCAAGTCACATGAATACTTGAAATTTCCTTGAAAAATGCTAAATACCTTATTTCACCTTTTTGTCTGTAACCTTTGATAAGATATAATTAAGATATAAATTAACAAGATGCACTGTTGGAAGGCTGATAAAATTTTCTTTCTAATGATATATATATATATATATATATATATATATATATATATATATATATATATCCATTAGGAATCGAATCAACATTCCATAGATTGTCAATTATGAGGTACATATAAAAATGAAATTTCTTCAAGAAAATGTTAAAAACCTAGGTTTATGTTTTTGGCTGTACCTTTTCATCCCCATCCCCAACAGATACAGACTGACATAATACACTGTTGGAAAGCTGATGGATTTCTCTTTCTAATGATGTATATGTGTGTATATCTCCATCAATAATTAAATCCACAACCCATAAACTGTTGACTATTTTTGAATTATGTAGACTTTGGATTGTAAGGTACACATATACTTGAAATGTCCTAAGATTGCTTAATACCTCGGTACACATTTTTGGCTGTAACTTTTCATGCACAACAAATACAAATTAACATAATGTACTGTTGCAAAGAAGATAAAATTTTCTTTCCAACAATACAAATATATATATATATATATATATATATATATATATATGTATATATCTCCATCAATGATTAAAACAACAAGCCATAGATTGTTGAATATTTTAAAGTTATGTTGGCAAGTGAATGAATTGAATGAACCAAAATGATTATATCTCGATTTCTGTTACACCAACTCCTTCTGTAAGATGGTCAGCAAATCAATACCTTTTTCATGATGTATATCATGACCATGTTTGGTGTTATTAGAATGTTTAGCCTATGGAAGACCGGAGCCAAATTTCAATCAAAGCCCAAATATGGTCAAAAAAAAAAAGATCCCAAACGTTTTTCACATACTGCAGCATACTAACCCAATGAGAAAATCATTCACACTGGAGCCAAACATTGGTGAATATCATTCTCACTATATATTTCCAACCCTGAGATAATTCTTTCTAGCAGTCACACATATAATAAGAACCTCGCCTGTCATACTTATAATATCAGTAGCAGCCATCAGTGAGGCCTGCTGTTGCCTGGCATCACCAGCTATCATCAACCATCATCAGTAGCAGCCTGGACTAGCACTGAGCCAAAGAAGTGAGCGCTGGCTCTCATACTAAGGCTGACTTTGAAGGCTTTAATTTACAGCAACATACATAAGAGCCGTGTCTGTTACACTCATATTGACTTAAGAGGCTTTTATTTATAATAAAATACTTAATATATATCTGTTACTCTTATATTGACTTGAGGATTTTATTTATAATAAAATATATAAGAGCCATGTCAGCTACACTTATGTTGACTTAAGAGGCCTTCATTTTAAAATATATAACCTGTATGAGAGTAATTCATATATGTCATGATGAAGGAGAAGAAATTGACAAGAAATATTACCTACAAAGAAATAATTGGTTACATATACGTAAGTAAATAGCATAATACAAGTATACATACATCGATTAAAGACAGTGATCATTTGAAGAAACATGATGTCATCATGGCGTCATTTGATTAGGATTGAACGTCTAAGATTACTCGTTAAACGAAATATCAGTTTCGCTGTTTTTCCACCGAACATCCAATCACCATAGCCCCACAAACGACTCTACCAACCAACCAACCAAGTGGACAACAGATTCTTCTCCCTTTGAGTATCCATGAGTGAGTACGTGTCTCAGGGTGCTACGGGTCACATTTGGGGAGGCTACAACCTTTGAATGAGTATACCACTAAGCACCATCTGATAATGTTTTGTTTTTTTTATCTATTCAAAAAAGTGCTTATGGGGGTCTCTAGGGTCATTACGGACCCCCAATGCCGAAATCTTGTACTGGTATTTTTTAGATAAAAGATGAATTTTTTAAAGATAATTTCAGATAAAGGATCTTTATTTTTAGATAACTTGTTCTGGTACATGTAGAGACTATGTTGATTGATTTATACGGATATATATTACATAAATTTTTATTTGAACACTCATGATAAACGTCTGCAAAGTGTTGGGTCGTGGATAATACTGATAAGAACTTTAATACTTGAGGGAAAATTTAAAAAGTTGTCTGGTGTTATACCTAGTTATCATATTATTTATGGCTTATGAAAAAATACTTGAAATGAAATTGATTCTTGAATTTATTTTTATAACTGGGTCAATATCAAACAAGGTTCAGTTGAACAACCCAGGGTCATTCAACGTTAGAGATGAGTAGTGCGAATTTACATATCGGCTGAGCGGGTAGCTGCCAAGGACCTCATAATCAAAGGGGGGCTTCGGCCTTCTGCCAAAAAGTAAAAAAAATCGATTTACCTTTAATTTTATTTTATTTGTAGTGATACAAAATATAGAGGCATATAAGTTTTACTGTATGCATTACAAGGAAAAATAATTTTTTTTTTCTAAGATAAATCACTAAAATGTTTCAAATTTTTTTTTTTCAACTACTGAATAGCAGTCTGCCATTTTCACAATATAATCCTGAAAGAATCCATTTTTGTATAGAGATGATAATAAAATAACAGTGGTTACTTAATTATTCTTTAAAAGAAATTTTTCAAATATTTCTGCTACCTACAATCATCTTTTCACAATCCCCTATCCCTTGTTTTAATCCACCCCTGAAAATGATAGAGATAGAAACCGAAAGAAAAAAGCTGTGGTCAAAAGCTGTTAACTAATATTCTCAACTTATTCATTGATCAACCCGTTTTTCTAATTTTTTGATTGATCATCCCCAAACACATCAAGATACGTTGGTCACATGACAGTTTTTATTGAGTGACTAAATAGACCTGTTATTGTATTTTTTTTTAATTGTTTTTCGATGACAGATGGAAATTAACTTTTTTTGAAGCAAAGAATTCCATGAGACCTGCTTCATTCCTGATGGCTCATGAACTATTACTCAAAGGAAGATTTTACAATTGGATGTAAAAATGAAAAAATATTGATTTCAAAGTACAAAAGACAAGCGACACAATTAAAACAATGCTCCGTTTATTGATCAAGGCTAAATTTGTCGATGTCAAATAAAGAGAGGGTCGGCATTAGTCATGAATCACTAATCAAATTAGAAACGCTACGTGAAAAGGCACAAAAGAGAAACGATCATTCAATTCCAGAGGTTAGTTGAGAAATAATTGTGAAATAAAAAACAAACGATAACCAGGTTTGAAAATTGATTTTCATTTGCTTTAAAAATTTGCAGAGGTATGTGTCAATTTGTTGACTTATTGATACACTCTGTACTCTCTATCTCAATATGTATATATATATATATATATATATATATATATATATATATATGTATATATTGAGGAATAGATACATGATCTGACAGAATGATTATAAATGATTATATTCCTACAGTAAGCCCATTTTCTTCAATTGTCTATTCTATTTACACTGTCTAGGCCAAGTGATTTATTAACCATGTAATGACAGGAGATCATTTCAAATAAGAGTTTTAATACAATATAATGCAATTTATTATCATTCTGTCAGATCATGTATCTATTTCTTAATACATATATATATATATATATATAATAATTAATAATTGTGCCATCCATAGACACTCTTCAGTGTGACTATAAACAATCCAATGTCCCTTACAGTACCGCTAGATAGGGTCAAAACCTTTGCTACAGACCCAGAGGCAGATGCTCGACCCCTGTCCCATACGGATCTGGACTGAATTGAGCTATATATTTACTTACTCAGAATTTCCCATCCACCAGTGCTCTATTCCAGAGTTGGAAGAGCATTGCTATTGTAGCTTATAGTAGACGAGTGCCCTACCTAAAAGTGCTCAACCTTAAACAAGGGAGCATTAATTATAATAATAATTAATAATCGTGTCACCTACAGACAGCTGTTTCGTTGTATTCATATACAAGGTCTTGATCTTTGCAAATGAAAATTTTTCACATCTTACAGGTCTTTCACGTCTTACAGGTGTGGACTGTACATAAATTGTCTAACCGGATGCATTATGGAGAGGGGCCTTGCTTTCATTGTCTCACCTACAGTGGTGTATGGTACTTGGTATCTCGGGTTTGCTCTCTGCTATGAATGCATAAAGACATAAATATTCTAACATCTGTAAAAAGCAATGGATAATTGAAGCCTTTTTGGCTCAATGTAGAGAAGGTGGTCCCTATGGTTCAAATGGGAGGGGACATTTGCAAAACCCTGGAAAAGTACTACAACTAATTCGCACTAACTTTTAGTCACCACTATCCACAACAGACCAGTTTAATCAATGTTACCGGGTTTAGGTTAATCATGTGTTCTGATATTTATATCTATGTGGACTTGGTCTAACCCCAACCATCCATTGTAGAAGCTTGAAATTTTGTACACACACACCCCTCAAAGAGTGGGAAAATCTTATTTTTTCTATATTCCTCCAATAGGTCTTTATTAGAGGGTTCAATTTACAATCAAGGTTGATGACAAATTGTTCCCCCAGTTTATGACCATGTTTTGTTTTTTTTTAATCATAAATTTACAGTTCAAATCTTGCTGATCGTATTATCATCAAGGTAAATTGAGTTTAGCACCACCTCTTTATGGGGTAAAAAGCTGCATATATGGTTGGCGGTGATTCATAATTTCCCTTGGAACACTGGTTTGTTTTTAAACTGTTCACTCCACAAATTTAATTTGTTTTGTATTCAAAATAGTCTTAATTAGAAGTTGAGGGTTTATATCCAATTTTCATATTTCTCAAGAAGATATGCAATATATATATGGAAGAAGTAGCAAATTTTGGATTCCTTGACCTTTGACCAAAAGCGATTCAAATCTTTCCTCTTTGTATAATTTTTACATTTTGGTTTGATGGTGGTGTTTGTTGACATTATAGCTATGCTTATGGCGTACACACACTTCGGAAATGTACTGACAGCTACTTATCGTACTATTTTTACTCCTAGTACATACAACAGGATTAAAATTCTAAAATTACTTTGTAATTTTGAAATTTTGTTTTTGTCAAACTTTTGATTCTTTTGGGCTATTAACAAAAAATGAACATTTTCACAATCTTCGGCCAGTGCTCGTTCAGAAAAGAAGTCAATAGGGGTCTTACAACCCAAGGAAAATTTTAACCTGTTCACCCCAATAATAGCGTAATCAGAAATAACAAGTAAGCCTTCCCCGAATATATCCTTTTGCATATCACTGGAAAAGTGGTAATGGACGGAAATGGTGGTCCCGATTGTAGATGGGAAACAGAATTCGGATTAGGTTAGTGACCAATCCAAATTTTGCGTCTATCATTAATTCTCTTATTTCTTTTCATCAGTTTACAATCTGTAAACATCGAATGAGCGAGGGTGTGAAACTTCACTACATTGTACCAAAAAGGCTTTTATGGTCTGTTTCTTTTAACAGAAATGAAATATTTTTATGTTTTTGTGCATCCTTAGCAGAGAGCACACCCAAAATACAAAGCATCATGTGCCACCTCACCCCTCATTGAGCCTTTGCTTGGTTTAAAGGATAGGGACAGTCATGTGTACACTGCACCTCACATTAAAAATTTGATATACACACACACATATATATATATAATATGATTTAAAGATGAATATTTGATCGACAGAATGCTCTTCCATCTCTGGAATGGAGCACTCTGATAGATTAGGAATTATGCATAAGTAAATGTATCACTTAATTCGGTACTACTGACCATCCAGTTCCGCTTAGGGTAGGAGTAGAGCATCTACCTCTCGATCTGAAGCTTTTGACCCTACCTAGTGGTACTGCAAGGGATGTCGGATAGTCTATAGCCACATTGAAGAGTTGCAATACAACAAAACAGCTGTCTGTGGATGACACGATTATCAATTATATATATATATATAATTATGAATTGCATTATATTATATTGAAACTCTATTTGAAATGATTTCCCATTATTACACGGTGAATGCATCATTTGAACCAGACAACGTAAATAGAATAAACAATTAAAGAAAATGGGGCTGCTGCAAGAATCAGTTGTAGGTTCAATTCCAGCAGCAGCTTCATTTTCTATAATTGTTTATTCTATTTATGATGTCAAGGCCAAATGATACATTCACCGTGTAATAATGGGAGATCATTTCAAATAGAATTTCAATATAATATAATGCAATTTATGATCACATATATATATATATTTATATATCAATAGTTCTCCTTTATTTTTAATTATTTTAATAAAAAAACAGGTTGTGCAGTCGAGAACCAAACATAATTCCACCATCCGTGAAGAAAGGAACAAACTATGAAACATGTGACGAGTGTTTTCTCTCCCTAATTTTAGTAAATACTTATATATATATATATATATATCTAAGTATTAAACTACCTAAAATTTTTTTCTTCACTCTCCCTTCCAATCATGTCTGTTACACTTAGAGTATCAGTAGCAGCTATCAACTGAGCCTTCTGGTTGTACATTTATAATAACAGTCAGCAGACCAATTAGTCATGGACTAATTGTAATATGAAATTCCGCCACCCTCCCACATGATAAATAAGAGAATAGTCAGTGTGGAGGGAAATCTGAGAGGAAGTTGTATCTTAAAATTATGTTTTTTAAACTTTTAGTCAGTACAAAATCTCATTCACGTGTGACTAAATTTCATTATTTTCATCTCATTCTTTTGTATATAGTTTTATACATGATTTATATTGTATCATAAACAAAAAGCATGAATGTATTGATTGAACCACCATAACCATCAAAGGTGATGTCATAAATAGAATTTATCCAGACATCATTGATTCTTCGTTGGAATTTTCTTTACAAGACTTGAAATATTATCGCTACAGTTGTTCTATTATTGACTGTGATAATGGCAAATTTCTCAAGTTTTTTTTTTAATTTATCCCCAAAATAATTTCCTCCACCCTTGGGGGAATCACTCTGCAGTTCAAGAAACACTATAGGACACTGTAAGCTACCTATGATCCATGGACCAGATCCAGCCCATAGAAGGATTTTGTCCATCCCTGGAGCAAATATTGGGATAGTAGTTTTACTTTTTATCATTTAAAAATTCGTTATGTTTTTCAATAGATTTTTTAATCAATGCCTTGAGGCCTTGATTGAAATAAATTTTGATTAAACTGACTTCTTTGATTAGAATCCTTATTATTAGCATCCTTGGCTAAAACGAAAATGATTTTCTAGTTTGTGCTATTCATTGATTTGAGGCAAAATATAACTCATCATCAACATAATCGGTCTCTTATCATCCATAGTTGGGACATAGACCTTCCCAAGAATCAGCCACATCTCTCTATCCCAGGCATCACAGAGCCAATCTTTTCTGAACCTGCCCAGTTTGTCTCGCCATCTTGTATTCTGTTGGTCTTGGTTCTGCATTTGATCTCTGGGGATTCATGTTGTGAGTCGTGATACCCATTGGTTGTCTGACAGTCTTGCAACATGACAAGCTCAGTGCCATTCGAGTTTTCTTATGGATTCTCTGATATCCTGTTTTTTCCTGATATATTATGCTGTCTTGTGATCACTCCATTTGATGTTGAGCATGATTCTCTCATGTGCACATTATATGGTTCTGAGTTTGCGGGTCTCTCTCTTGGTCAGGTTCCATGTTTCAGCTCCGTAGGTAACAATCAGGAGAATGCATTGGTTGTATACTTTTCTTTTCAAGACTAATTGGATTTTCTCGTTCTTCTAGGTTGAGCTTGCTCTACCAAAAGATTGCTATCCTAGAGTGATTCTTTCCTTGATTTCTTCGTCTTTTGAGGATGTCATGGAGACTTGTAGTTCCAGGTAATTATAATGATCAAGCTTTGTGTTTCTGATTCTGTTCTTTGCGTGTTTATTTTCGACATGTTTGTTGTACATGATCTTTGTTTTGCAAAATATAGCCAGATGTATTTAAATAGATAATCCTGATATTTCTAGCATTTTTTTTTTACTGCATTTATCTATCCTATCTTCCTCTCTTCAGTAACAGATCATTTTCATTATGTTCTGACAAGTTTTCACCGTCATCTTTTTTTACCTTCACTTTTTACTTTCATTTTAATATTGATCATTCATTGCAATTGAAACAATGGTCTGAATTAAAAGTTGTATAAAAACACCTAAAGTTGAGATGAAAGTAAAATCAAAAGATTTAATGAAAATTATTAGCTACAATACTTCATTCAATAATAATAATGATGATGATAACAATAATAATGATAATAATAATGATAATGATAATGATAATAACAACAATAATAACAACAACAATGATAATGATAATAATGACATTAATAATAATGATAATGATAGAGATTGATTTATTAAGACTTTTTCTCTCATTAGTACATGATCTGTCCTGCAGAGGCAAAAAGGTTGTTGACTCCTGCTGTAAAATACCAAGTGAAAGATATTGTTTATTGATAAGATATGAGCCCGTGAACTGATACTTTTCTCTCTTAATGACCAGTTTGGTCAAAATCTAGAACAGGGAATCTCCCACCACCGACCATTCACCACCGCATCCAGGAAAAAAATTTGTTAATCACATGTAAGATCAGAACCCAAGCCTTCTTGGAAATGTCTCATTCAAGGAAATATTTATAAAATATTGGCCAATCCAAAGCAGGATCCAGGATGTTGGTTATGTAATGGTTTCTATTGAGTAACTTATTAGGGTCCAATCAGAAACAGTTGACCTAAACTGTTAACATAAGTTTCTTAAGTGGTTCTGCTTGCCTGGCTATGTATGTATCGTGAGTACAGACTACACTAATGGAGCTAGGAGGCTGAAAATTTAAACATTTACTCCTTGATATGTCTAGAAAAAACTTCTTTTTTTTTTTTTTAAATTACCGTCTATAGTAGATATTAAGGGTGATTCAATTTATAATGTAAGTTTATGCTAAATTAGACCCTTGGTTCTTGTCAGGTAGCCATCGCATTTATTTATTGTGAATTTGAACTTTTCAGTAATCACCTACTCAGCAGAAAGCAAGGGAGTGACTTATTCATTGATAACCCTTTTTTCCAATTTTGTAATTGATCATCCCTACATCACATGTTGCCAAAAGATGTTGGTCATGTAATGCTCTCTATTGAGTGACGAACCAAACCTGTTTTGTTTTTTTGTACTCCTTCCATCTAATTAGTCAATGGATATAATGATTTTTTTGTTCTCAAGGTTAATTTTGATTACTTGGGATAATTTGGGGTTTTTTATTCATAGAATCTATTTATCTACGTATTTTTTTTTTAATTACTATGCTTTGCCTGAGCGGGGGGGGGGGCAAGGGTCTAGACCAAATGGAACCACACCTACAATCAGACAATGTTAAAAGTACAGATCTCTAAGAATTTCCCCAAGATATAATCTGTATCTTATTTCATTTCATCTTATTTCTGTCGCTTTTTTTCTTATTAAACTGGTAGTATTAGATATAATGTATTTGAATTTCTTTAATGAAGCTTTGTCAATTATTATCAGTAATTTTCAACTAGATTTCTTTCATCTTATTTCTTTGGTTTTTCTTAGATTTGCAGACGACATCGTCCTTTTCGCTGAGAACTTACACAACCTCCAACTAATGTTAGATGAACTAAATGAAGAAAGCAAAAAAGTTGGCCTACACATGAACTTCAGTAAAATGAAAATCATGTGCAATAATTATGTTGAGAATAAGGACATAACTGTCAAGATAGAAGATGCAAAACTCGGTAAGGTAGACCACTACATCTACCTAGGACAACGAATCTCCATGAGATCCTCAAAAGAGGAAGAAATCAAGCAAAGAATCACTCTGGGATGGCAAGCCTTCGGCAGAGCAAGCTGAACTTTCAAAAACCAGATGATGCCAATAATCCTAAAAAGAAGAGTATACAACCAATGCATTCTCCTGATAGTCACTTATGGAGCTGAAACATGGAACCTAACCAAGAGACAGACCTACAAACTGAGAAGAATGCAACATGCACATGAGAGAATTATGCTCAACCTCACATGGAGAGATCACAAGGCAGCACAGTATATCAGGAAGAAAACGGGAGTCCGTGACATCATAGAAACTATTAAAAAACTCAAATGGCAATGGGCAGGCCATGTTGCAAAAATGAAAGACAACCGATGGACATCACGTCTCACAACATGGATCCCCAGAGATCACATGCGAAACCGAGACTGACAAAAAAAAAAGATGGAGAGATGAACTAGACAATGTCAGAAAATACTGGCTCCACGACGCCCATGATAGAGAATTGTGGCAAATCCTGGGGAAGGTCTGTATCTAACGACAGACGTTAAAAGACTGATGATGATGATTAGATGTAATAGGATTTCTTGGATAAAGCATTTTTGATTGTTATTAATTTTTGACTAGTTTTTCTATCTGCCTTATTTGTGTTGCTTGTGTACAACTTGTAGTAGTAACAAACACAATAGTCTTAAGTTATCTGGATTTCTCAGATCTATAACTACCACTAGGTGTAAATTTGAACTCGATTCACCAATTCCGTTTTCAGCGTTAAAAACCATTATGCCCCTCCTGCTTTGTCTATCCGAATAAAATTATTAGAGCGTGGCTTGCACTTCTGATGAGAAAAAAAAAAAACTCGCCCTTCAAAGCGAGCAGACCATTTGATCACAGTCTGTGTCAATGTGTACAAACTAAGGTTCTTCCTTTACTTTGAACTATTTTTTTTACAAAAAGAACCATTTCCTGGTTTAATTTATGGATAGATAATTATACTGCTCTGTATTCTGTGTAACATTCTGACCTTGTTTTGGAAAACCCATGAACCTAATCATCCCTGTTCCGTCTTCAATCCATCGTGTTATAACACATGAAATGTTGTCGCTTTTTTACATCGTAGAGGACAATGTTAAAAGTGAGGGGTCTATAAATATGAGTGCATTTCTTTTGCAGATTCAATGCAAATAGAGATATTATTAATCGCAGCTCTTTATAATAAACAGGTTTAATCACTGTTGCTGGGTTTAGGTTATTCATGTGTTCTGAAATTTCTATCTATCTATCTGGACTTCACTCAGCCCTAACTGTTTATAGAAGAAACTTGAAATTTTGCATACACGCCCCTCTTCAAAGAATTGGAAAAATGTTGTTTTTATTTGCAAATTCAATCTTTGAATAGGTTTTTTTATTGGAAGGTTCCAAAGTTTAGGACAGTTTATTCTATATCCAAGGTTTTTTTTTCTTCTAAATCTATAAATTTAAGATTCAAACCTTACTCATAGTATTTTCATCAAAATAACTTGATTTCACTACTGCCACTTCTTAATTCACAATGTAAAAAGCAATATATATATGTGGTGGTGATTCATAATTTCCTTTCGATTGCTAATTTGTTATAATTTGTGTTTTTAAAGTCCTTAGTTGCAATGGTGTCTATCCAAGAAATAAAATTTCAAATTACATCTCAATACTGCTGATAATGTCAATGGAGCATTTTGAGTGAGCACTATTATAGTGTTAACTGTTCAGGATGGTTTAATAGGTTTAATTCTGGAAATATGAATACCAGTAGTAACCAAAATGGAGGCCGAAGTCTGTTCTTTTTGATGAAGAAAATTATTAACAGCAGCAGCCATCAACCTATATGACAAGAATTAAAGCACTTTCTGGAGACTTTGGGACTCGAACAGCAACCATTTTACATCACTTAAATGAAACAGGAAAGGGTTAAAAAGTTGGAAAAATGGGTTCCACATAAACTGAATGGAATACTCCATGACAATTCATGACCCCAGACCTATCAGCTGACTGTATCTAAGATTAGAGAACGGGGATACAAAGTCTTGGTGCACCCTCCACATCCATCTGACATTTATCCTACAGATTATCTTTTCAAGCATTTTGAACTTTATATCACTGATAAAAGATTCAATGATAGGGAAGCCATAATTAGAAGTTTTACTGAATCTTTGACCACAAAACCTAGATAATTTCATAAAGATGGTGTATTATCATTAAAGGATCGTTGGGAAAAGGTATTGCTTCAAATGATTCACATTTTGATTAAATATCAATTGTTTTTATATCATCCTTCATTTTACAATTCAAAAGCCAACATTATAGAACACAGATGTATAGAGTGAGGGAGATCCTGAGCAAGCTGCTCCTCACTCTAATCCTAAAAGACAAGTATCTTAAATCATTTTGAATTCTGAGATTGAGCATTTTCATTGATGAAAATTCAAAATAATTCAACTCTTTGAACACTGTAAACTGGACACTTTTCGAAAGTTCATAAACACTGGCAGCCATTTCACCCATCACTGATATGTGCATACTGGTGTATGTAAGGTGTGGTAGGTATGGCACGTACGCAAGGGTGCCACATGGAGGGGGTACAACTGAGCAGTTTCTATCAAATTCTGACATCATCATCATCATCATCATCAGTCTTTTCCCACCCGTCATTGGACATAGACCTTCCCCAGGATTCACCACTATTCTCTATCATGGGCGTTGCGGAGCCAATATTTTCTGACTTTGTCTAGTTAGTCTCTCCATCTTGTATTCTGTCAGCTTCGGTTTCACATGTGATCTCTGGGGATCTATGTTGTGAGTCATGATATCCGTCAGTTGTCTGCCATTCTTGCAACATGACCAGCCCAAGCCCATGACCTAACCTAGAGACTGACCCACAAACTGAGAACCATGCAATGTGCGTAAGACAGAATCATGCTCAACCCCACATGGAGAGATCACAACACAGCACAGTATATCAGGAAGAAAACTGGAGTCCGTGACATCATAGAATCTATTAAAAAACTTAAATGGCAATGTGCAGGCCATGTTGCAAGAATGAAAGACAACTGATTGACATCATGACTCACAACATGGATCCCCAGAGATCACATACGAAACCGAAGCTGACAGAACACAAGATGGAGAGATGAACTAGACAATGTCAGAAAATACTGGCTCCACGATGCCCATGATAGAGAAATATGGTGAACCCTGGGGAAGGTCTATCTCCAATGGTGGATGATAAAAGACTGATGATGATGATGATGATGCTTAGTTCAGGGTTAGTTTATGGTCGTTTGGATTATGTTCCAAGCGAATAAAAAACAAGAAACCATAAGTTCAATGATGCGTTCACTGTGGTAATAGTCGTAAAAAGAGGAAGAAGTGCAAGTAGTCTTTCTTTAAGTTAACTGATTCTCATACTTGTAAAATATTACAATATGGAAATATTCTACTATTATCATTTTCAATAAAAATTATAAATGGCTATTATACTGCGTTTTGGCCATTTTCGTTTTTTTTTTTTTTAAATTCTCTAATGACATCATTTGCAGCCGATAAAAAAATTGATTGGAATAGTGTTCTTTAAATGTTGTCACACCTTTAATGACATTGCATCTGTTAACCACATAATATTAGTGGTCTTCTTTCCTTCCTTCCTATTTCCGTTGTTTATCATGACTACGACAGACCGACCAAAAAGTGTATAATAGAGATGTGTGGACATATCTGAAAAACAGATTAAACATACTGACACAAGGGATGACGTAACTACAAAAAATATGCTTCTAGGCAATCAATATTTAATGAATAAAAAGAATTGTTTTTGCTAATTTATCAAAGTCTATTTATTTCATTCTGAAAGCAATACAAATAGAGGAGACATTTTCTACCCATTTATGTAACTGGCATTCATAGCAATCTGAAATAGATGGATATCAAAATCAATATGATGTGTTGCATGTCTACACCTTTACGACTGTCACAATTTAAAATAAAAGTTGAAAGAGATGAGGGTAGAGGAGAGGTTTTGAGAATGGAATCGCAACACTAAGACTACAAAGAGTTTGTGGAGAGGGAGAGAGAAGCAGGAGAGGCTACATGTGGCGCCCACAGACCCCGCAGCTGTGGTCGAGTGCTGGAGCTCTGGGGGTGCAATGTACGTGAGGAACACTAGAAATAATCTATGACAAATTTCTTAAAATCTAAAAGTCTTTTAAAAATTTTATGGGGGGGGGCAGTCAAACATAGCACCACTAGTGGAAGCAGGGTAGAGGCATGCAAAAGGATAGGGGTGAAATATAGAGATATTTGTCAAAGGAGAACGGCTGAACTCAGCCATCAAAAAAAGAAAGAGAAGTAAAATGAGGTGGAATTTAATTCTTCTTCGAGTGTCTCTGAGCAGAAGTTTTGGTGAATAGCCGGGAATGGTCACTCAAGGTCCCATGACTTTTTTCAAGGACTGAAGTGCTATGGATTTCCACCATTAGCAAAACAACAGGTATTTCAGTGGTATTTCATAAAACTGTCCATGACATCTTTAACTGAATACTAACTACAAGCATGTTTTTTTCAGAATTGTCATCATCTTTTATAACCTAACATTTCCCGATGGACAAGGTTTTCAAAATATTTTGGCAGTTTCTCAGGTATTTGCTGAGTTTAGCTTGTTTACAACTGCGAGGGTAGGTGGTCAAAAGAGGTGAGTAGGTATATCAATAAGCCAAGCCAAATGATGAAATAAAAGCATTAATTTTACAAGACAAAAATGTATTAATTTTTCAGCATAATCTCCTTCCTTGACAAAGTGCTTGACCTTTTCCATTAATCTCATGGATCTTTATACAGTGAAAATTTCAGATCCAAATTTAACTAATGACAATGTAAGAATACAAACCTAGTACAACCTTGTATTTTACTCATGGGGTATCTAATACGAATCAAACTCATCTATGTATTGTGCTATGGTAGGCGCCCTGGGATTAGTTTATGCCATTCTATTGGGAGGTAAAGAGTAGTGTAACTGTGACCGACATGGAAGACAGAATCGACTGACTGAGTTCAAGTTTTGGCCAAGGCTTTTTATATTCACCTCTTTGTGCTAATACATTTGGGTATGGCACGAATCCACTTATTCCCCAAACTATGGGTAAATAGCAGGGCAGTTGGACTTCTTTAGCCCTATGAGGCAATTTATCTAAGAGAAGGTTTCTCAGGTCAGAAAAAAATCCACAGCTTGGCAGGTGAGCCTCAGTAGATGAGAAGGATTGGGTGTTAGACTGACAACTTCACCCTCTAAGAACCTACAAGGTGCTGAAACCGCAGTACGCTAGCTGCAGCCCTGAGGTCCTTTCTACAGGAATAAACAATTGTAAGAATTTGTGGAGGTTGTCTCTTGACCTCATAGACAACATAGATTTTAGAACACAATTCAATTCATGAGAAAATTTCTCTAAGATGATATTTTTTCACAACAAAATTAATCAAGTGATTGAGACATATTTGCAGGACTGTTTGTTTAGCTTGGATAAGGGGACTCCAAGTTTTAACTGATAAATATTTTCAAGTGGTCAAACTTGATTTGCTCAAGTGGTAATATTTTGCTTGAATGGTAAACCAAGGTGGTCTATTATACTAAAGACATAAGATATTTGAAATCTGAAACACTTGACTCTGATAAGCGATAAGAAGAACCAAGCAAGATCAGAATATTACATACTAAAAATGTAAGACACCCTTTCAAATTGGCTTGACAGCTCAAAGAATCAGTTTTTTCATAAATACCAAACCTTCACCCAGCGTAAGGGATTGTTGGAGAGTCAGTTAGAGTAAAGTGAGAGGAAAGGGGGAAGAAACAATGAAAGCAATTGAGAAGAGAGGGTAAAAAGAGTAAAAGACTAAATGGTGGCAATTACAGAAGGAAAAGATAAGAATGAATCAAACTATTTAAGGAAGAAAAGGAATAAAAAATGTCACCTCATTGTAGCAACATATAACAAATTTAGGAGAGTAGTTTTATTTGGCCCAGGAAATGAAATGAACAGATACTTTTTGCAGTGAAGTTGAGAACCTGCATATCCTTTGCTGACTGTCTTACATCTTAATAAAATAGAGGCTCTCCAGATGCTGAGCAGCAAAAAGATAGATTTTATTTGTATGTACCCGAGGCATAGAATGCAATCTTTTTCTTCACAAATTTGCTTCACGTCTGGAATCTTTAAAGGTTGAAGATGCAGAGGACTACAGCTCCATCAGAACATACTGAAACACAATGTACGATTCTGTCATCTTACTTAGTCGTTGATCCCATTAAATAATGGTCCTAACAGTCTATCCACGCAAAGTTATAGGTTTTAAGATACCGCTAAAGAGATGCATCGTCCATATTGTAACAGGTGTTTTTGTAACAGCAGTTTGCATTTTTTTTAAATTCGCTCCTTCTTCGATTTCAACCGACGAGCCTACTGGGTCTTGATACGTGGATGGTCATATCACATTTCGTTTTTCACTCATTCAAATTTCGTAGGTGTTTCCTTAAAGAACTGACAAGCAAGAATGAGCAATTTATTCGAGAGAATGTCTGACGATGCAACACAATAAACTTTATTGTTGACATTTTAATTCAGGTTATTCTCTTCTCTCTTCTTGTCTTTCTCTCTCCTGTCAAACTCCAGGACAAAGTCTGGAGTTGACTTTATTTTTTACCGTAACAACAAGAACAATGATCACCAAAATGAAAGATGTAAACTGATACGTAAAATTCACCTACCTACCCCCACTGTGATCTGAACTTATGATCAATTGACTGAGCTAAATTGATGTGTCGTGGATATTAAGAAAAATTCATTATGCTGATTCAAAGGGGCATATTTCATTCTAAAGAATGGATAAATTCTTACAAAAAAATGTATATTTTTGTAAATTTTATTGATCATATATACAATATAAAAGCTGCAGTAATCATATTCAGTCAGAATAGAAGCTGGTGTAGAGTTTGACCATGCAGTAGCCAGTTTCTCTCTCTGTCTCTCTCTGCATCACTTTCTATCTCTCTCTCTCACTGTAAAATTAGCAAATCAGTTTGGTTTAGTCTTGTACCAATTTCCAATTCTGAAGCTGCTTTGTAGAAAAAAAAGATGTTTCTAGCGTCTTAGATGTGTCTTTTTTTAAAATGTGCCTTTTTTAATGGTTTTTTTTCCAAATGTGCTTTCTTCAAATGTGCTTTTTTAAAAATGTGCTATTTCCAAGTGTGCCTTTTTTCAAATGTGCCTTTTTTATTAAATGCGTTTTTTTTAATTAAATATGCTTTGTTAGAACATTTTAAAAAATAGACACAAAAAAGACATTTTTAACGGTGTCTATTTTTTAAAATTTTTCTTTTCTTTTTCTAAAAAAAAAAAAAGTGTCTCTTTTTGGGAATGGCAGTGAGTGAGAATATTTTTTCTTCTGAAACTAGTGACGCAAATTATCTAATTTTTTTTTAAAAATTTTTCTTGATGTGAAATTTTTTTCATTTTCTTCCCACCTATATAGATTTTTAAGAGAATTGAATTGTTGGACAAAAAATATTATACATGGCTGTGCAATCTTTCTCAGGATTTTAAAAAATTTTATTTCATTTTATAATTTTTTTGTAATGGAGAAGAGAGGAAAGGGCAGACACGTTGCTGTAGTTGGAGTGATGATATAGTTGCCAGGTGTCACATCAGGACGTATTACGTATTTGATGATTTTGTCCTTCCTACCCCCCCGGTTCCTGTCTGTATTGACTTTATAAGGACAACTTAAATGTCATGGATAAAGATTTTTTATTTTTATTTTTAAATTAATCTGCAAAATTTTCAATTTGACCCAGATGACACGTTACGTAATTGCAATTGTCAGATATTTTTCAGTATGTGAGTTTGTCCCATTCACAGTGGTGGGAAGGCATGAAGAGTACAGTGTATACCTACCTACTTCTTGATTCCCAGGTTTTTTGTATGTTCAGTGTCTATTTATAGAGACATTACAGTATACCTAGTCCCCCAAACACCATTTCCATCACTGCCAATGCAGTAATCGAATAATCGTAACCCCAAAAATGGCCCACCAGACCAACCAGCTAAGTGGGCTACAGATTCTTCTCTCTTCGCTCGTTAATGTGTGTCTGTGTCTCCTGGTCCCATTTTGGGGGCTATAACCTTGAAAGTTTGAATGAATACATGACTAGGCACCATCTAAAAACGTTTCTTTTTTTGTTTTTCTGAAAAAGTGCTTTCTGGGGTCTCTTGTGTAAATTCAGACCAATAATGCCCTCATCTTGCACAGGTATTTTGTTAGATAATTTTAGATAAAAAGATCTATTTTCTAAGATAATTTTAGATAATTCTTTTCGACAATTAGCCCTGGTACATGTGCGGGCTGCAGTGATTCATTTATACAAGATACTAATATATTATCTAAATTTTGACAATTCATGTAAGCAAATCAGAAATCATTTTAATTTTAATTCCAACTGGTTGTCATGTCTTTCTACATGGTAAATCTTGCAGCCTTCAGGAGTGATGACTGATTTAGACTTATAATTTCATTTTTTATCATAATTTAAATTGATTCACTAATTTTTCTTAACTGAATTATAACCAAAGAATGTAACAAGTCTGGTTAGTCACTCAATAGAAACCACCACATGACCAATATCTTTTGGCAGCATGTCATATTGGCAATGATCAATTGGAAAATTGGACAAACGGGTGATGAATGAATAAGTTACCTCTCTCGCCTCTTCCTGGACAGTGATCACTAAGAAAGTCTAAATTTTCAACAGACAAGCATGAATGCTGTTTGATACAAACTGAAGGACCAATTTAGCGAAAACTTACATTGCGAATTAAATACCCTACTAGAAATTTTTTCTAGATATAATGAGTAAATGTTCAAATTTTACCTCTTTTGATGCAGGCTGTATACATGACACATACATGCATAGCCAGCCAGACTAACTTAAAAACTGAAGACACCTGTGTCAACAGTTTTGGTTGACAAAATTTAGTTTGGTTAGGTCTTACTTACCATTAAGTTTAGTTAAATACGACACAAGGTCACATGGATTCAGGAAGATTGTGTTGCACCAATCTACAAAATGAGGACACCTTGTCTACCTGTGTTGAAATTCTGGCTCTCACCTGAACTAGATACCAACCACTGGCCCAGGTGCGAAATATGCAATCAATTATCTTGAATACAAGGCTGACCAGACCAATTTTCATACCAGCTGGGTATCAAGTGGCAGCAAGTCTCACCAATACCTTAGCCTTCTCCTTAGAATTCATTTTTATTTATCAAAAACTATCAACCAAGACTGTCAACATCGGTTTCTGCAGTTTTTAAGTTAGTTTGGCTGACTGGTCTAGTATGTACGTATCACGAATGTATAAGCCATACCAATGGTGCTAAAAGCCTTGAAATTTAAATATCTCATTATTATGACCAAAATTATTTTTTTGTTTTTTGAAAATTCCCCTCAATATAAATTGTCCTTTTTTTTCATTCTTTTTTTTTCGGGGGGGGGGGGGCAATTTACAATGTAATTTTCTACAAAATTGATCCCTTAGTTTGTGTCCAATAGCATTCACACTCGTTTTATTGAAAATTTGGACTTATTAGTGATCTGGCAAAAGGTGAGAGAAGAAACTAATTCATTGATCAACCCTCTTTTTTAATATCTTAATTGATCATCCCCAACATAGCATGTGGTCAAAAGACGTTGGTCAAGTGACGGTATCTATTGAGTGACTAAATAGACCTGTTTGAATTTTAGATTTCAAGATGATGTCCTATGATTCTAATATTTGGGAAATCGAGCAACCTGATGTGACAACGTTATTCAGATTTGCCATTTAATCGCTGCTACCCACAACAGGAATCCATTAAAAATCTCAAATAGCAGTGGGCTGGCCATGTTGCAAGAATGGCTGACAATCGATGGACATTGCGACTCACAACATGGATCCCCCGAGACCACATGCGCAACCGAGGCCAGCAAAATGTTAGATGGAGAGACGAGCTAGACAAGTTCAGGAAGTACTGGCTCCGTGACGCCGATGATAGGGAAGTGTGGCAAATCCTGGGGAAGGTCTATGTCCAACGACGGACGTTAAAAGACTGATGATGATGATGATGATGACCAACAAGAGATCGGTTCAATCAATGTTACTGAAGTTTGGTTAATCATATGTTCTGAAATTTATATGTATCGATCTGGACTTTGAACTTGAAATTTTGCACACACATTCTTCTCAATGAATACGAAAGAAATTTTTTTTTTCAAATTTTTTGAGAATTCCTTTCTTATTGGGTTTTTAATGGGGGTTCAGTATATGATCTAAGTTTATGCTAAACTGGTCACTAGTTTGTGCCCACTCATTTTTTAAAAATTGACATTTTTCAGTGATCACAGCCCATTGAAAGACAAGAGAAGCAACTTTTTAATTGATCACCCCTAACACAGCATATGTGGGTGGTTGTGATTTATAATTTCCTTTGGAATTCTAGTGTTTTTTAAATCAATTCTTTTTTTTAAAAGAATTAGGAAGATAGTGTTTGGCCAACCTTCAAAGTGAGGAGCCCACCTGGATTGAAATTCGGGCATTTACCTGACCTCAAACACCAACCACTGTCTCTGGTGGGAAATACGCATTCATCTTAAGCACAAGGCAGGCCCGACCACTATCAGCCACTTATGAATTTTCATATCAGTCATATCTCTTTGGGATAAAATGACAGCAAGTCTCGCCAATACCTTAGCTCTCTCTCATCAGTATTTGTTTTTATAAGAGACTATCAAATGAGATCGACACCAAAACTTTCAATGTAGGTTTTGTCAGTTTTCAAGCTGATCTGGCTGGCTGGCTATCTATTTATGTATATACAAGACGTACACGCCATACCAATGGAGCGAGAGAGCTGAAAATTTAAACACTTTCTCCTTATTTTGCCAAGAAAAAAATTTTTCTTTTTTGAAATTTCACCCACAGAATAGGTTTTCAATTGGGGGGTTCAATTCACAATGTAAGTTTATGTTGAATTGGTCCATAGTTTGTGCTCAGCTGTATTCATGCTTGTTTCTTTGAAAAATATACTTTTTGGTGCCAAAAAAAAAAGGCAAGAGAAGTAACTTATTCATTGAACACACCTTTTTCCAAATTTTAATTGATCACCCTCCCCAACATGGGATGCTGCCAAAAGACGTTGGTCACGTGACGATTTCTATTGAGTGACCAACCGGACCAGTTCATCATCATCATCGTTGTCGTCATCATCTTCATCATCATCATCATAATAATAATAATAATAATTACAACAACAACAACTACTACTATTACTATTTTTATTTATTTTTCTCTCCAATCTAGTAGCATGTGACAGCATTCCTTCACAGCAGCTTTCTCTATCATACGACGACTCCAACTTCTATTTATTCATTTACTGGCATAGTACTAATAAGAAATGACGGGGTTATTTATGGATGGATGAATTATGCAAATATATCAGTACCTCGTATAAATGAATCACCATATCCAAATTTACCATTCATCAAAAATTATATTAAAAAAATAGATCTTTTATCTGGAATCATCTAAAAAAATACCCACACAAGATTTGGGCACTGTTGGTCTAAAATGACCATAGAGACCCCGGAAAGCACTTTTTGGAAAAAAACAAAAAAATTCATTTTTAGACAGTGTTTAGTGATGTACTCATGTTAGTTTTCAACTTTCTAGTCCCTAAAATGTGACGAGGCACACCCAGAAACACACACATACACACACAGGAGCAAAGAGAGAAAAATCTGTAGCCCACTTGGCTGGTTGGTTGTTCGGGCAGGCCATAGGTGGGGCTACGGTGATTCGATATACATTAGTATAAATCTATTTATTGCAAACAAAAAGCACATACCACAAACAAAATTTTTTTCATCTGTCAATGGTTTTGGGAAGGGTCATTAACATTCAAAGAGTTTTCTGGATGATTCAACTCCTTTTTGTTATTCCTGTTATTGGCACAACTTTACGGCTGATCCATTCTACAGCCTTCTTCAGTTGTACAATCCTAATGTGATGGTTGTAAATAGAATTTTCTTTCCCCAATAGTAGCGACACTTATAATGTTGGATCCGGGTGACATCTTTTCCTTCCTTTGTTAGGCCTGAATTTCCACACCTTGTCCCAGCTGGATAGGAGAGGCCACATCTTGTTCAACTTTGCACTCATCTGACATACACTTGGTCAACAAATTGATGCGTCCTCTTCGGGAAGAAGTTCTGATTGTAGACAGAGAACGCTGTTGGAAACTGAGAAAAATCAAAGAAGCAGCATACATCAGTATGTCGACTGAATGTATTAGTCAGACAGGTGCAGAATTCAAACCAATATGGCTTCCACTACTTGAAAGGGATGAAGTATGTAAATCCAATTATGTGTCTGGTAATTATTATCATTAATATTTATTTTTTAATAATTTTTTCATCACAATTGATGATGAAGATGGAGAATTTATTTATTTACACACCAGGAGTATCTGACGACAGCAATTCTCCTCAAAACTCCGGCAGTAGTTTAGTGCAGTGGTCCCAAAACATCAAGTCATAGACTGGGCCACAAAACAAGTGCATTGGGTAGCAAGAAAACAATATGATTTGGCATAATGAAATGTAAATATTCAGCTGCACCCTTCCTCATTCCATCCTACATCCTCACTAAGAAATTTGACTTATGCAGCAAGCCAACTGTAAAAAATGAAATGAATTAGTCAGAAACATTTGTTTAGTCAATGAACGATTTTTTTTTTAGAAAATTAGTCAATGGAAAGAATTTTTTTCAAACTAGTCAATGAACGAAATTTGAAAAAAAATGAATTTAAGTTTTTCAGTTCAGAGGGTGATCTTAGTATTAAATTCGCCAGATAAACCCTTTTTAGAAGGGAACTCGTGTGTACTAGCCACTCATAAGTGACTAATAATTAGTCGACTAGTCACCTATATTCCGGTTGGAGTTAACCCTCTTGACCGTCGACTAGTCTACAAGAATATTATTATAATTATTTAACCGGTCCGCAGTGCAAAAAAAAACAAGCTTGGGTACCCTAACTCAATGGTATAAATTCAAGTCCTCCTCTCCACCATTGAGCCGAACTGGCAACCGCTACACGTTTCAAATTAACCAGCACATGGCCAGTGGATGTCGTCATAGAAAGACGTAGAAGGGGGGGAAATAGAGGAAGAAAGGAGGGAATAGAGAAAGACAGAGGGTGAAATAGAGAGTAGAAAGCACTTTACTGATAACATTACTATCACTATCACTTTAAGCTCTTCGCTCCCCAGACAGTCGGTCGATCAGCCAGTTCTCTTACCTCCACTCGCTCACTGTGTGTGTCTGTATTCAAAATCCCCATCCACCTAACTGGATATCCTGCAACACACAACAACTACGTTAATTCCCGTCAGTGCCAGAATAGTGAGGAAAAAGACGTCAGCTGCTAAAATAACAAGGCTGAAAATATAAGTCATTTAAGTCCACACCGATCAGTCCTTTCACACCAGACACAACACTAATTTACAAGGTTACCTCGGATCGAGAGGGAAAAATAATTAATTATTAATTAATTACATATCCGCCGAGAAATTGAAACAAGCCAAGTTTAATTTCGGGAATAAAATCCAGTTGAATAATACTACAAACCCTCGGTAGGTATAATTCTTTTCTTTTTTTTTTCTTCGTTCATTCAAACACATTTGCCCCTACTACTTCCCAGTCACTGCACTTGATTCTGTTTTTAAATTCAAAAAAATTACTTCATTAAAAAGAAATGTTTATAGATATATAGGTATCATCGCTTTTAACACCCGAAAAATATTTTTATTGTAATATAAGGTTTGAGCTCCAAAATTCTTTTTCCTCTGCATTAAATGAATAATGTTTGAAATGCCATTATTACTGCCGATAAAGTATTAAAATCACTGCCAGGTGCCCAATTTTTGAAATATTCTATGCTATAATTTCACCTTAACAACGATAACCTTTTTCTTGTTAATATTTAACTCTTTATATTTATCAATTAATGTCTTTATTTTTCAATTAGTCATACATTCTGGGGATGATAAGACTACTGACGGTATAAATTTTGGCAGTATGCAAGTAACACACGAGTTTTAAATAAATCACATTTCTGAGAAAAGTGGCCTTAACTGAAGTACCTCATGTTTTAATGTAAAATTAGATACAACAGAAAGAACTATGTATCCAAGGATATTACTCTCTCTCTATATATTTATTCTTTAGTTTTAAGATTCCCCCTAAAAGCCTTTTCTTTCAAATTTTGAATATTAGTATTAGCGTGGGTGGATCAAGAATCTTGAGCGTGGTCGCGGGTCGGAAAGAAAATATTATTTTTACAAATAAACACCGAAAGAAGAACACTAATTCCAGACTTCAGATACAAGAAAGTAATCCGTCATTTTACACTTACATTCAAGTCGTACCTTTTTTATGACTAGAATTGCTTTAGATTTTGAAAATTAAAGAAATCTACCACAGAACAAGTTAATGAAAAAACTTGAAAGAATAAAAGACGGAAGACTTCGGTAAACAAAAACATCAATTAATTTTTCTTTGTTTTTTTTTGTTTTTTTTAAGGTTAATTCACGATTACTTAGGATTGTGTTTTTGTTTGTTTGTTGTCTTTTAATCTCTCTCACTCAAACACATATACATACATACATATATATATATATTATATATATATATATATTTATTGTTGATTAAATTGTGCATTGACCGTGCAGGGGGGTTGGACTCTCTGGATCTCCCCACCTGATAAGTCTTTTCCAGAGATTTTGGGGGAAAATATGAATTAAAACACTAGCTACAAATTTATCAAAAGACATAAGAAAATGGCCCTGAAAACCTCTTCTTCATTAAGAAAAAATTTCTCCTTGGGTATAAAAAGGGTCGGCTTTTGAACGAAGCCGCTTATGATCAAATGTGATCACTAGACATCGTGCACCTCCCCCGCATATGAGTAATATGTTAGATTAATTTTTTCTTAGGTCTGTCAACTGAAATAATTGAAAGGTTTCGTGGGGCTGATTTTTTTTTCTTGATTTCAACTTGTACACTTGAGGTTATGTAAGAAAAATGCCGTCAAATTTTAAAGCATTCTGGAGATACAGAATTAGCCAAAAATAATTGTCATTGTAATATAAAATCCTCTGTCGTTAAGTAATAGAAGTGCTGTGTGATGTGGCCTTTTTTTTCAAGTTAATCTTTGGCTGGATTTCATTTAAGGAAAAAAGAAAAGAAAAAACGTGCGTGTTCAGTTTCACATGGAACGGGTTTTAATACATTTTTGAAATTGTTTTTCAAATCTTCAATTTTTAACCTTACTCATATTGGACTGATTGAACATTTTTAAACAGCGATGTTGACCTTTTTGAAACCGTTGGAAAAATAAATTAGATCTCATGAAAAAGGGAAAATACTGAAAAATTAATTTTTATGGCCAACATTTGACACTTCGAACCAAATAGAGTAAACACCTTACCGAAAAACTTGCTGTAGACAAGTGTAGAGCAGGAAGCGTACTCTGCTGGTGAATTTCAAATGCTTTTGTGTGCATGTTTTTATTTAGGGGAATTTTTTCTGACGAAGTCTTTAAAAAAACGTTCATTTAATTTCTCTGTTCAGTTTTTACATTTTTTTTCTTTTTTACATATCATGAGTTCACTACACAGAAAGAAAAAATAATTTCACGAGAAAAAGAACCATAATTTCTATCTTTTTTATCTTAATTTTTCTTTCGAATTCCAGTAGTAACGAAGCTCACCTGTCTGGCTGATATTTAATACTACTAGTCTTGGCCTTCAACTTGACCTCTAGCCGATTCGTCGTGGTGTAATGGAAGGACTCATAGAACGCACACTTTATTTTTGAAAAAAAAATGTCGAATTTTATTTGCTGTTATAAAAAGAAACTTGACTTTTTGCGAATTTGTCATTTTTCATTCATTCTATTGACCCACGTGAAAGATTGTTCTAGGGTTGCCAGATAGTTAGGGACATTTCTGGCCCAAAACATACAAAATTGCCAAAAATGGCCAGTTGCCAAATTTGTTTATAAAATACTGCAGTACACGCCATGAGAATTACTACTGCAATAACATCAACTTTGCGTACGAATGCCACAAAGTAAGGGTCCAGTTGCCAAAAATAGCCAAACCATACATTTCATGGTCAAATGCTTTTCAAAAAGGCCGAATCTGACCATAAGATTATCAATATTGACAACCCTGGACAATATTCAATTACCTTATATTAATATTGTCTGATGAATATGTCATCTTGTGAGATGTTGATAGTTTTAAAAATCGTCGAGAGATTCAAATTGCTAATCTGAATAATTTTTTTAAAATAACACGTAATCCCTTCGTTTTTACTTCAAGAAAATTGAATCTGCTTCAATGAAGTCTTTATCAAACGTGTTAGAAATTGTTATAATAAACAATGGTTTCTTCAGTTTTCAAGTTGGTCTGGCTGGCTAATGTATGTGTCGCGCCTTAAGGCCACACCAAGGGCTGAATATTCAAACATCTATCCTTTTTTTTAATTGCCCCCGAATAGGTTTTCAATGGAGGATTCGATTAACAATGTAAGTTGATGTTATAATGTTCACTTGTGTCAGATACTGTAATGTAAACGCCGACTTGAGTTGATTTTTTTTTGGTGCTTTTTTGATTCGGACCTTTTTTAACTATCACCACCCAACAAAAGGCTGAAGAAGTAACTCATTCATAGATTTCCTTGCTTTCCAATTTTTCAATTGATCAACCCTAGCACGCCATGCTACAAAAAGACCATGGTGATATGACGGTTTCTATCGAGTAACTAACCAGACCTTATTTCTCGATCATCTCATCTAATCATCGATGAGTGATGTATGTATGCTTGTACTCTTATAATTCGAGATCTACGCATCGTAAATGAATCTGAATTCAAAATCAACACCTTCCAATTAACCTAGAGCACTCATTTCATGTCGAATTCGGAAGAAATAATAATTTTTTTTCCTTTATTTTTTGTATTTGCCTCCGTAAGTATCCACCCGATTGCTTGTAACAAGCAGTCAGTCAGTGTTTTAAAAAGTAGGCCATGTGTTGGTCTTTGAATGGGACTAGGTACGATATGGCGTGTTTTCAGCTAGTATGGCATTGGTTGCTTAACAAAAAAAAAGCCCAGTTTCTCTTTGTTGAATCTGTGTCTGGTACAAGCGGGACCCCTGTGAGGTGGGTGCAGCCGGTGCATCGCATCGGAGTCCTGGGGGACCTTGAAAGAGTTTTTTTTAAAAAGGGCTGTGTATCTCAACTTTCAAGTAAAGTCTATAAGTTCATTAGTTGAATAGGTTTCACCAACGAGTAAATATAAATAAAGGAGATTAAAAACTGGATGGCTAGAAGACGAGGGTGCTTATTTGATTTCTGGCGGGTTGGGGGCGAAAACAGTTTTGTACCCCCTTTAGGAAATTTTTTTTTGATGCCTTGTACACAAAAGCCACAATGGCGATCGATATTCAATTCTTGAAAGTTAATTTTACAATTTGATTCAATTGCTCGGTAAAGTATCCTTGTGAAATGATCCTTTCTGTCCTCAACCCCTCACAGAAATTTTGTTCACCTCTGCCAGTGAAGTTGGAATAGATGTGTATCCACTCATGTTTGTCTATCCAATATCTCCAAAAGTTCTCTATGAATTTAAAAGAAAATTCGTAGAGTCATGAGCTTTAGAAGAATTGATTATATTTTGGAGTAGATTTTTCCGATTGAGAGATTTTTCATACATTAAGACGATTGTCCGAAAATATGGAAACTTATACAGTTATCTCCCCTGCATGATGGCTATACATGAACTGATTTTCATTCAATTTTTCTCTCAGAGTATTACGTTGTCAGAGGAATGGCACTCTCTCAGTGCTTTTTAGTGAATTAAAAAAAAAATTATCTGGTAGAATTGCTAAATTCATTATTTTCTTCTACCGTCATCTGCATTCTTCAACTAAAAAGCACTCAGAGAGCGCCTATCACTGCCAAAGCCATTGAGAAGTAATTGTGCATGGAACCGCCCCAAAATTGTATCACTTCTTCCATTGCCTATTGTCTACCTTTCCACGAAATTTCATTAAAATTCATTGATCACTTTTGGGAATATAATGAGGACAGACGTGAAATTTTGGTGATATTTGGTGTGAACGTATAACTACGACTTAGGGGAAGTAATCGAGCATGGATCCAACCCAAAATTGAATCACTTCTTCCTTGGCCTATTACCCATCCTCCCGCAAAATCTCATCGAAATTCATTGAGAACTTTTGGAGATATCGTGTTGGCAGTCATGAGTGTAAATGTAAGGAGAAGAGAAAAACAAAGGAAAAATTTATCTTGCTCAAATAATGATTCCTGGATACGACCCAAAATTTAACGAACCCTATTTCACCCCATTTCCCACCTATCAAAAAAAATTCATTGGAATTCATTGAGTAGTTTTAGGGGTATCTTGTTGACTTACCGATAGGCAGAAGGAAAGTCGGAAACGACCTTATACTTGCACCTCTCCAATAGGTTACTAGTTGGACTAGTATCCTGTTCAACTGTTTTTAGATACAATGTTGGAGTCAATAAATTCCCCCGTCAACAATGACGTAAAGAAATGAAATATTTACCAATAACAAACCATGACCCGAACAGGTTTTTGGGGGTTTTTTTTTGTTTTGTTTTGTTTTTTCCGGATCATTGAATTCGTTAGTTGTTGTTCTTGTTGTCCCTGCAACGTTCGGTCGATCTATTCAACAGCCTTCTTCAGGTAGGGTTGAGAGAGGGAGGGACTCTTTGAAAAAAAAATACTAACTGGTTGTGCCGAGTAAAAGTATCAATCAGAATTTTTCTTCTCGAAAAAGGTCGTAGAATGTATCGGCTGAACCGAAAACTTACATTAAAATGACAAGAGGAATTAATTCGTTTGTTCGGAACAAAAACTCTTTGAATGGTGTTAATGACTCAAAATTGTTGACAAATAGATATCAATCTCTCAGAAGCAATGAATTATTTCCTGTTGATTTATTAAAATTTGCTCGGCTCAACTTCTATGAAAACGAGCGCTTTCCTCGTTTCTAAAAAATGCCTTCTCTGAGAAGTGTTCAGAAAAAATATGACTAACTGCTGTCAAAAAATCGTATTATGAGATGACCGAAATACTAGCTCTATTGTTATAGGGAAAAACGTCTTAAAGGTCATTCAATTTTGTTATTAATTCGGAAACTGAACGTCTGCAATCTCTGGAAACGATGCTTATTTTACTAATTATTGTAAGCTTTCCTATGTCATTGTTGTGATCGTTATCTGTTTCTATTGGTATAAATTACTTATTAATAGTGTATCAGTACACGGATATGACTCATCATTTTTCAGAAAATATTATTTATGGAAGGGGCGGAGAGAGAATGAAGACGGAGCAATTGCACTCCCCCATCTATTCTTCTATATTTTTTTCTTTAGAACATTCTTTCAGACTTGACCTTGTAGCAACTAGAAGCACTTGGAGATCGCCCACCTCTTCCAACGTCATGCACACTGTCTAGAGACTAGATGAAAACCAGTTCGTACAGAGCTGCGATGCAGGGGAAGGGGTAATTGTAACTTTCGATTTGCCATATTCTGGATCTTGAACATATTACAAAAATATCCTTCAAACGAAACTATATTTCCTTGACTTGCGAATTCAATCAGTTCTTCTGTAGTCGACAGTCCACCATTCTATAAAACGTCATTGAAACTTGAAGAGATATTGCGAATATGAGAGGATACATCAAATTTACGAGATATTTTTTTCATAGGTCATAAATATGAAGGAAAAATCTCTCTCAATCGGAAACAATCCCTGGATTCATTCCCAAATTTGATTCCCCCACTTCACAAAACTTCATTGAAAACTGATGGAGATATTGTACGGACCATCATGAGTGCTGTCACATTTCGATGAGGGGGCTCTCTGATACTCCCCGGCAAGTACGACCCCCCCCCCCGTATAACCCAGAGGTCAGGTGGTGCACTTCACCGTTGACCAAGACGTATGACCTAACCCCGGGGTGACACAATGTAGCGAGCACCATTAGTGGCAGTGAATAAAAATGTTCTTTTTATATCGGAAGATTAAGTCAGGGTTACATAAAAACAATTATACTGCACCATTATCATTTACCTATTATAAGGCTCTAAATCCCCCCCCCCCCCGTTTAGGTAGGAAGGCCTGATCTGACGCAGGGGAGAGGCAAATACCCCCTTCCTCCAAGCTGAGGCCCATGGTTGGTAGTCTTATTTTTACTTTCCCTTCGCTGTAGAAATGTGATGTAATCTAATTATTCATTCATTCATTCATTCATTTATTCGTCTCATATCGGGGTGAAAAACGTTTTGTTTCGGGGGTATTTTTAAGCTGCTTTTTTTATTAATAATTTTTCTTTTTCTGAAAGAGAAAGGACAAAAATGATCCTTTTAATATCTCAAAGTTTAGATTGGCGGGAAGTAAAGGTGATTATCTCATTTCGTTTTTTTTCTTTCTTTTTTTTTCGTCTTCTTCCTCATAATCTTGACCTATTTTTTAGTGGTCACGTGATCTAACTTTCTCTCGAAACCACGTGTTGAATTAGTACCACTAAGTAACAGACGTTGTTAGAAATGGTTCGCTTTATTGTTTTTTTTAAATTAAAAGTAAAACTACTGTTGAAACTTGTTCGTGGAAAAATAACTCTGATAAATTAACTGTAATTTCGTTCGACTTTAAAACGAAAACGTCCTCAGTTTGATCTTTCCTTCTCAATATTTTCTCCATATCGGATAATTGCATCAGAGAGCCAGTGTCCGTTGCTCTGAAGTACAGAGTGTTTTTGTTTGATCATAGCAAAAATAAGACTTTTCCGCATATATCATTCATAATTTGTATATATTACGGCAAATCTGTGGTATTTTCTTAAGGGCGAAATTTACTTTCTTTTTCTTTTTTTTTTTTGTAAAAAGAATAAAAAAACTTAATTTCTCTCTGAACTTTTGGTCGCAAAAAATCCTTTTCATTCTCTTGGTTTGATTAAATAAACTTTTGATCAGATTAAAACTTCGTATTCATTTAATTTTTTGTAGAAAGAAAAAGTTTGATTTCTCTTTAAACTTTTGGTTGTAAAGAAGTAGTTGTTCTTTATCCTTGTTTTGATAAAATAAACTTTTGATCAAATTTAAACAACGTATTCATTTTTTGTAATAAAAGTCGAAACTTCGCCAGTTTACATAACCCGCAAATATCTCAAAATTAAATGGTATAATTTCTATTTTGTTCATTTTATCTAAGTAGGTACCAAAAACATTCCGTAGCAATGATCATAGATTTATTACATAAGATTATAAAACGTTTGATATTTGTTTTCAAGTTCTAATTTGGGTTTTAATGTAAGGAAGTATCATTAAATGCCGACTTACTCTTTTGTCTACCTAGAAAAAAAATTAAACTCTGTAATTAAAAATCTTCTAAAAATAGAGTAGCCATTGTAATAAAATAGGAATCCATGGAAATTAGTTAATTTAGTGATTACTTGAGTGGATTTTGGAAGAAAAAATCCTTTTTATTCAAAATACAATAGAAATACATTTGTTTATAGCAGGTCTCTGTGACCTATTCAAAGGTCAAGTGGGTATTATTGAGTCAATTGGGGCATAGGACAAAAGAATCCATAAAAGAAAAAACACTTTACATAAAACTAATTAGGGGGTGTAGGTGAACCCAAACATCCCCAACCTCCATCAGGGCTGCAGACACCCCCCCCCCATTTAAAAAAAAATTTTTTTCAGAGATAACGACACAGGAAAGCAAATTATATTTGAAGGAGATAGCATAAATTTGAATTTGTGCCTGCACATGAAATTAATAGAAAATTACCTGTCTAACTTAGGACTGAAAATGCCAAAATAGAAAAATTACTCATCTCTCATTGATTTGAAAATACCGAAATTGACCTTTAGAAGCTATCAAAGGTCAATGTTACCTATCCTATGTTTATTCTGGGTCAAGTTACCCTTATGCACAAATTCTCAGCACGTAAGGAACAGCCATGTAAGAGTCTTTGAAACGAAGCTAGAAACAAAGAATCAAAGCAACGTTAGCTGTCTTTACAGTATATGATGTATATATAGAGCCATGTCCGTCACATTTATAGTATCAATAGCTGAGTCTGTTGTTGCCAGGTAACACCAGCTATCATCAGCAGTTTAATAGCAGCTTGGACAAGTGTTGTGGATAGGAGGTTAAACCTGTGTTTGTCACCCTTATGTTGACTTGAGAGGCCTTTATCTTAAAATATACAACCCAAAGGAGAGGTATGTATTGCCGTCATAAGGAGACAGGGAGAGAAGAAACTAAAGAGAACTGTCATCTAGATACAGGTTATTGATTTATATGTGTGTAAGTAGAAACAATGATCGCTCGAAGTACGTAACATGATGTCATTAAAGTGTTGTTGGATTGAGATAAAACTCTTATCGAATTACCCCTTCAATAATATCAGTTTTGGCTATTCTAAATATTTGCTTCTTATGTTTCGAAGAAAAAAAAAAATTTTTTTTTCATTCTTGAAAATCCCCCCCACCCGTGCCAATACATTTTTAAAGACGGGCGTGGGGGTTCAATTTGCAATGTAGGTTTATACTAAATTGGTCCCTTAGTTTGTGTCTGGTAGCATTCACACTTTTTTTTTTTTAAAATTCAGATTTTTTACCAATCCAACAAAAGGCGAGAAAGGTAACTTACTCACTGATCACCCCTTTTTTTTCTTCAATTTTTCAATTGATCACCCCTACTATGCTGTCAGGAGGGTTTCTATTGAGTGACTAACCTGACCCGTTTTTAACAAATTTTGTTTGAATTATCAGTTTCTGTTATCGCGTTATTTCATTACACAACCTTAGTAGGTCATCTGTGGGTACCAATTTACATTAGTACTTATGTAATACTAGCTGCTCCTCTGACTTTGCATAATTTGCTTCTGAGAGATAACTATACATTGTGTGACTGTTGACGTCAAATTTTTACAGACAATTTACTTTTGAACTTCATTATTGGATTAGACACAATTCATTATTGTCAACATGCCGGCAGCACACTGTATCAGAGGTGATTAATTAGAAATTGGTAAAAGGGATGATGAATTAATAAATCACTTCTTCTGTTGGGGCGGTGATCTCTGAAAAAACTTGAATTAACTAAACAAAAGATAAGCATGAACGTTTCTGGCCATAAAAGGACTAATTAAGCCTATGCTTACATTGTAAATCAATGGGTGGAATTTTTCAGAAAACAAAAATGTATTATTTAGACGTCATAAGAGTAAATGTTTGAATTTTGAGCCTTTTAGCTGGTTTGGTGTGGCCTGTATGGCAACAGATAGACAGTCAGACAAACCTAATTAATGACAAAAAAATCTGTGCTGGTTGAAGGTTTTTAATATTGTCATTTGTCAATAGATAAGTTTTTGTAACTTATGACACTTATTGTCATTTTTTGATAGTGTATAAATATCTCACCTTTCAAAGTTGATATATTGGTGAACAGTGGTAGACTGCTTGTAATCTGTGGTAATTCACTAAGTGAGAGTTGCCTCCCCTTATTTTTTTAATTTACTGACATAAAAATGAAGGATCGCTCAGAAACTGTACCCCCCCATATGGCCAATATGGGCAGGCCTCATAGGCTTATGGGAATTCTTTAAGGGGGACAGTCAGCTTGCGTAAAAATCAATACATTTTTGTTTTCACACGGGTTTGCTAAAATTTGGGTGGGCAGTTGTACCCACAGGCCCCTGGCCTAAAGACTAGCTGAGTCATTGAAGGAAATGAATGTAAAGTCTTTGATGAAATTCAAACACACTTCACTGACTCTATTTTTTTGTGCTGATCTGAAGTGTTCACAGTATCCTGTTAACCATAAATAATGAAGTTAACCCCGTTTAAGCCAAGACCTATTTTTATAGGTGGAAGACAAGACATCTTTTCTCCCCCCCCCCTTCATTTCAAGTCCGCATTCCTTTTTATAGTGTAAAGAAAGACGGTGGATGTAGTGAAGGTTTTTAGACTTTAACCCACTTCCTCCCGCAGCATTTCAGTATTTTGCCGATGATTGAGGGTTGCCTTTGTAAAAAAAAAATCTGACCCCTAAATGGATTAAAAACTGCTCCCTTTTTTTTTTTTTTTTCATCATCGTCATTATCCGTTTGTCATGTTGAATGACTCCAACCTTTTTCAACAAAAACATCAAGAGGGACACCTTTGAAATGGAAACATCCTTTGTACAAATGTTAAAACTACAATACAAAAAAAAAGTTCGTCTTGCAAGCTTTGTGAGTTTAATGTTTCAGTTCTTGAGGTATGCAAATCCCAGAACAAGAAATTTGTATAACTGTTCTCCCAAAGTCTAAAATTAATCTGCTTAGAATGACACAGCAATTTTGATCAGAAAATTATGTGACTTCCTGGCAATCCTTGGAGAAATGCAATTTCATGAATGGCCATTTTGAATCGGCTAAAAGTGGCTAGATTTAAGGAGAATGGCCATTTGATCAACAACGAGATTTGAAAAACAGAATCTTGAACAATAGTTTTGATTACATGATTTTGTTAATAACTAATCAATATGTTGCATATTCATACTATATATATATATATATATATATATATATATATATATATATATATAAAATCAGGAATATAATGCAATGTCTGATGTATGGTGGTTTCATTTCATAAAGTGCTCAATACATCAAACATTGAGTTGAGTGAGAGTAGAGCTAAAAATATGAAGAAATAAAAGATTCGCTACACAAACACGTTTGTGCTTCTGCCCTGTCCTGGCTTCTTCAGGCGAATGATTCAGTTTATCTTAGAATCCTATTGAGGACATTTTTGGCTGTGTATCTATTTTTCTAGGGTGGAGAACTTTCCTCTCATTCTATTTACATATATTGTCTTTTTTTTTTCCTTGTTTAGACATTGGTCACTGCTTATGTTTTTCTTTGTTTTTTTCTGTACTTTTTACAGTCTGGTAGTTATAAATTATCATTCATATATATATAATGATAAAAATAAAATATTTCTATATAAATATGAAGGATGTATTTTTAGATTGAGAATAACATTATTTGTGAATGGTAATATCTTATCAATACATCTTATATTTATGCTTTTTGGAACCTTTGTATGAGTTTTGTATGTTCCCTGGAAATGGAATACCCAATTTCAGCCCTATTTTGATAAATCTAGCCATTTAAAATGGCCATTCAAGAATTATGCTTTACCAATAATTGCCCGACTTTCTTGAAGAAAGCCAAGAGTTATTCAGTACTTCTATATTATATTTCGTAAGGAAATTGAGAGCCGAAGATGATTTAGCAAAATATTCATTTAATCTCCTGAAGATGCTGTAGCTCACAATTTGGTTATCCTTTCCTATTTGGTAAGTAATGTAGGCAAATAAAGCTTAGCAGTTGTTCATTATAATAACCTTTCTTTCTATAATTTATAATGCTCGAATATGAATCTGTATTTAAATAACCGAATGTTGTATCCGAGAAACTGAATTAAATTTTTTCTGTCTTCTTGGCTCTCAGAAAAGGAGGAAAAGATCTGGTTAGTCTATCAATAAAGATCAAGGCATTTCTTGATGTTTGCAGTCATAGCATTTTTGTGGTCTTTATACCAAACTTGATTATCTTGTCCTCATCTTCATCCCTGCACGTGACATTTCAACCATCATACCCTATGGCCTTCTTCAGATGGATGTCGTAAATGGGAAGGGTATGGAACGTTGAGACAAATAGCCCCCTTCAAAGATTGAGGGCAGAATGTTCATTTTTGTGTTATAGAGATCCCCAAGTCGTAATCATGTTGCTGTCGATTTTATTGGTGTTATAACAACATTCCATCTGAATGAGGGTACAACGGCCGAAACGTGATTGAAAGATGAATCAAGACGAGGAAAACAGTCCAAAAAGATCTGTGTATTGATATTCACCCATCTAAGAAAAAATTCTGACTTATCTTTTCAATTTTACGTCACATAAGATTCATATTCCCTATTTTTCAAGCCTCGAAAAATCTGGTAGATGCTTTTTGGATCCTTTGTGTCAGTAATTTTCAAAAAAGTATTTGTAACATTTCAACTGATGAATGAGTGATGATTCAAAGTGCATCACACTGTTTTATGTAAACAGATGCTCCTCGTTTTGCGATGACATGACTTTTGATTTTTCAACTTTTTGATGCTGAAAGAGAGATAAGTATTCACTGGGTATCAAACTTTTAAGATTTTATTTTTTCGTCATTCCCATAGTTTAAGATATAGAATGAAATCTCTAGTATTCATTACTTTGTAGAACAAAGACATATTATATTTAGTAGTGATTAAAATTGACATAGATGTGCGCCCGTGATCGGGAGGAGAAGTGCGCCCGTGATCGGGAGGAGAAGTGCGCCCGTGATCGGGAGGAGAAGTGCGCCCGTGATCGGGAGGAGAAGTGCGCCCGTGATCGGGAGGAGAAGTGCGCCCGTGATCGAGAGAAGAAGTGCGCCCGGGATCGAGAGAAGAAGTGTGACCAGAATCGACAGAGAATCAAGAGGAAGATAAATAGCAAAAATAATAATGATGACCTATCACATTTGTTTTTCCTTCTAATTTTATTTGCCGTCAGAGAGAAGCTGTGCCAAAATCATCTTGAAACAATTATTTTCACCTTTGCTCAATCATTCAGTGGGCACATTTTTTTGTTCTAACCACTTCTCCAATCCCAAGAGGAAAGCAACAATGAGGGTAAAGTAAACTAGGAGGCCCATCTGGCAAGGAATCTCAGCAATCCCTTCCCTGCCTCTCAATTTTCTACTAATTTTGCTGGGGGGGGGGGCGTTTGGCTTCCTTACTATAAGCAGCCAAGAAGTGGAATCATTTCTCAAAAGGTGCCCTCTCCAAGACGATGACCTATCAAAGTCAATTTCTCATATCCTCGCAGACCCAATTCCTCTCTTGCAATGCTACCAATCTTACGCTTGTATGATTTTTCGGTGGAGGGGGTTATGCCATTACGCACCTCAAAAGTCATTCTTTACAAACACATAAAGGTAAGGAGCTAGAAGGTGGAGGGGTTTTTTGTTTGCTTATTTCTATAATTGGCGCTGTGACGATCAGAAGCGAAAAAAAATGCTTGACCTTGTCGGAAGGCTGATTGATGGTACTCTTTGTAGAGTACATGGGCAATCATAGACTCACCGCAACATTTTTTGTGGTTCACAGCCAATCTAGTCATTCATTTAATATCTTGTATCATTTTTCTCAGTCGGTTTTTCTAATTTGCAAAATTACTATTATTGTTTTGGCCTCACAAGTCGATAACATAATAATTGTAATTTATATGTTTGTCTAAAATAGAAATAAAATATGCTTTCTGTAATACGATCATTATTTTGAAGTGAACGTGTGGCCCACTAGATCGAAAAGGTTGCCTGTTGAAGTGTGTAAGGCCACAATTCCTCTGCTGCGGTTTCAGTAGCAAGCGGGTTTTTTTATGAGGTGAAGTTGCTAGCCCCCTGTCCAACCCTTCTCCTTTATCCGGGGTTGGGACCAGATGTGATGGCTGCCGAGCCGTATTTATTTATTTATTTATTTTTTTTTTTCTTTTCAGATTAACCTTTTCTCAGATTGATTATCTTACAGGACAGTTTCAACTGCCTGGATATTTAATAGCTGGGGACGGGAGGAGTAGATTCATGCTTTTCCCAAGGAATGTAAACATTCTTTTTGACAGTTTAGTCTAGTGATTCCCAACCTTTGTTTGCAGTGATGGCGAGTCTTCAATTTTTTTTTTTTTTTCCTATCAGTACATTTTGAACTAACCTATTATGGGATTTTGGAACAAATTAGCTCTGAATGAAACCTGAACTTTTCACATTCTGTACCCTGGGTACAGAAGGATATATTTCCAGATGAAGGACAAAAGGGTATACTAAAGATACATCTTAGTGGCCAGCCTGTTATCAGTGAATAATAAAACAGTATTTTCCTATAGGAACATTAAGTAAGGGTTGTATAAAACAATTGTACTGCACGCCTCATCCTTTTTGCAAAAAGCCTTCATGATCTCTGAGTAATGCTAGACGATCTGAATGAAGAGAGCAAGAAAGTTGGACATCACATGAACTTCAGTAAACCAAATGTTATGTACAACAAACATTTTGAGGACAAAGATACAAAAATGCCAACCTGACAAAATTAGACTGTTACATCAACCTTGGACAACAAATCTCCCAAAAGAAGAAGAAATCAAGAGAAGAATCTCTCTAGGATAGCAAGCTGTTGGTAGAGCAAGCTCAACTTTTAAGAACAAAAAAATCCCATTGGTTTTAAAAAGAAGGGTCTACAATCAATGCACCTTCCCAATAGTCACCTATGGAGCTGAAACATGGAACTTGACCAAAAGATTATATGGTTCTCAGTTTGTGGGTCAATATGAACACGAAAGAATCATGCTCAACATCAAATAGAAAGATCACAAAACAGCACAATATATTAATGAAAAAACAGGAGTCAGGGATATCATAGAATCCTTTAGAAAACTCAAATGGCAATGGGCTGGTTGTGTTGCAAGAATAGCAGACAACCAATGAATATCATGACTCACAACGTGGATCCCCTGAGATCATATCCGGGACTATAGCTGGCAAAATATAAGATGGCGTGTCAAACTAGACCAGAGCAGAAAAGTATTGGCTCCGCGATGCCCATGATAGAGAGATTTGACGAATCCTGAAGAAGGTCTATGTCCAATGACAGATGCTAAAAAACTGATGATGATGAATCACCACAACCCACAACAAACTGGTTTAATCACTGTTGCTCAGGGTTTAGGTTGTTCATGTGTTCTGACAATATGTATGTATCTATCTGGACTTCGCCAGCTCTATCCGTTCATAGTAAACACTTGAAATTTTGCACACACACTCTTCTCAATGAGTAGGGAATTTGTTAGTTTTTTTTTTTTTTTCAAACACCCCCCCCCCCTTTCATTGGAGAGATCAATTCGCAATGAAATTTTATGCCAAATTGGTCCCTTATCTTGTGTCTGTTTCTTTTTTTTTTTCTTTTTTTCTTTTTTTTCTTTTTTTTTCTTTGTTTTCTTTTTAATTATGACTTCATGACTAGAACCACATTGGTAGTATTTTCATCAAGGTAACTTGATTTTATCACACCTACTCCTTGACTTACAAGGTAAAAAGCAGCATATATGAGGATGGTGATTCATCATTTCCCTTGTTTTCTATAAGTTCCATCTTTCAAACGCCTCTGCCAAATGAATGACTGTGTTCTGTACTACAGGAACTTGCTATATCATGTAGCAATACTTATACAATTTTGGTATTCAGAGCCACTGCTGCTGCGTTCATTCCATCTCATTTCACATCACTTTCAATTATACCTTCCTCTTTTGGCTAAATTTTTTCCCCTGGGAGCCAAGTGGTCCTTGTTAGAGAATCACTGATCTGGCTCTAGCTGTACAACTCCAAGTTGTCTGACGTTTGCTGAGTAATTTCTATTATACTATATAGTTCTATGAAGATACTAGTGAAAGGTCCAATAAGTATGCGTACCAAATTTGGTTGAGCTGCACCAATGTCTGAGATGGGCACACTGTAACAGAAGGACATGATTGTCTTTTATAGTTAGACTAGAGCAAATTTTTTTTCTTCTCTATAGATATCACCATGATATCACAGGTTATATAAACAATTTTTTCTCCCTTTTTTTTCTATATCAAACATACATAAATTTTTATACTGATGAAATACTAAGAAAAGCAATTTAAAAAAAATCTTTTTGAAAAATATTAAGATTACTTTTTGTTTTATTTCTAAGATCTGCAGCAAAGACTGTGTCTTCTTGAATATAGAGGCATTTTTTGGCTTATACTGACAGAAAATATGTGGAATGTTTATGAATTTAAAAATGAAATGTCGAAATATTTGTTTTGAAGAATTTGACATTCTGGAAACAATTTGAGACTCCCTACACCCAAACAACGATTGTGTTATTTAACATCATTCAAAACTCGGTCATTGTTCTACAAATTTTATTTTAAAAGGTGTTGCTGTATGAATTAATGTAACTAAGTATAAGCTGAAAATAAAAATACATTTAGTTATAATAAGACCTTGAAGAGTTCACTTTTGATCAGTATTGAAAATTTTGGAAAGAACAAACTGCACTCATCAAGGTATACCTGTATTGTGCTTTCAAAACTAAGTATTCTAGTTCTGTTATCATACTATATATGTCTCTGTATAAGTAGACCCCAAAACTAAGGTGTTAATTCAAGTTCAGTCCAATATTCGCTGAATAAGTCAATTCTCCAACATAACGCAGCATTGGGTCCATCAGAGTTTCAAGTTCATAAGATCTGAACAGATAAATATGATCCATTAGGGAAGATACTGAATGCTTGAAAATTCGACCTGTACACTGGTATCCACGGCAAATATTTTAAGCTTAAAAGTACTTCCTATGAATCCGAGACATCATTATCAATTCATAAGTGTTTGTATTATTGAACTCACCCTCAGTGGAACAAGGTTCAAATAATAAGGAACATTCTTGGAAGTGACATGCATTAACGTAATTAAACAAGTGAAGACATGAATATGTATGTTGTGGGTGTGCAGGGGGTCTTACCGGTAATGGGTAACTACTGTCAATATGATAAGTATTTTAAGCATCTATAATTGTAGAATCCGCATCGATATCTTGATAAACAAGTTTAGATTAATTAACAAATTATGAATCCTCTGCTGAGCAGCAAAGGAATTGGAGAGCATTCCTGTGTATACATGGGTTGCTGAGAATGGAATAGCCTGTGTGGGCTCACTTTGCTGGAAACAAGTTGAGTCAAATGGTGCAGTGGCCATTTTTCTTTTCTTTTTTTTTTTTCTGTCAAATTGCAATTCAAGTCTGGAATAGACTTTTTGTGCTGTAACAAGAATATTATTCACCAAATTTAATAGAGTAAAAATTAACATTCTCCTACTATGACTTAAAGTTACTACCAACTAATTGGTAGTCGTATCTCTTACCGACTGAACTAAGTCTGAAATATCTACCATTTTGGAAATACACAAATGCTCATTTCATTCTAATGAATAAATATGTCTATGATATTGAAATTTCCCTACCTTGATTTAAAATTACGACCGAAGTGAGTAGTAGCAGACTTTCCTACCGGCTGAGCCATATAAAGTTAATGTGTTGAGTTATCCAAATCAATCTTGGATTACTACGGGTGCATTTTTGTTTATAACTGTAGACTCTTGTGGAGCATAGGGCTGCAACCACCCTGCTTCAGTTTCAATAGCAAGTAGGTTTTTATGGGGTGGAGTTGATAGCCGCATACCCGATCCTCCTCCTTTACCCTGGCTTATGGCGGACTATGGTGACTACCAGCTGAAGGTTTTACTCTGTCAGAGTAACCTTCTCTTAGATGGATTGCCTTATAGGACTAAAGGGCTCCAACTACCCTGCAATTTATACATAGCTGGGAGTGGTGAATTCATGCCATTCTCAAGGGCAATAGTGTAAAGTGAACATAAACAGACTTGGTGAAAAGTTGAACTCTACTGCCAATTCCATTTTCTAAAAATTTCTCCCGAACATAATCTATTATTTCTATTATTATTCAGACTATCCTCATCTTGGTTGTTTTTCATACAACGCTTCGGCCGTTGTACTCTACAGCCTTCATCAGGTATCATCTGGTAGGTGTGGGGAAGTAAAAGAACTGAACCCTTTATTTAACTGACAGCAGTATATTGACCCCACCCTCAAAAAAAAAAAAAAAAAAAGTCCACATGGACACATAGTGTAGTGGTTACAGAATCAGACAAAATTACTGCAAGTAATCTGATGGTTCTAGGTTCAATCCCAGTGTGAGACAATATAATACTACTAATGCTAAGAGGGGAGTGCAGTCAATATACCCCTGTCGGTTAAATAAAGGGTTTGGTTCGTTACTTCCCCACACCTACCAGATGATACCTGATGAAGGCCGTAGAGTACAACGGCCGAAACGTTGTATGAAAAGACAACCAAAATGAGGATAGTCCAAATAATAATAGAAATAATAATAATACCTCATCTCAAAAATTCAGAGATATAATAATAATCTATATTTATTAAGTTTAGACTAGTTTTTCTCATCTTAGTTCCGTTGTTTTTTTTTTCAATTAAATAAGTACACTGTAGACCTGTTATAATGTGGAATCACTAATGTGTTCTGAACATGGACCCCTATTTTCAAAACGTTGAATTTAGCTCTCAAAATGATGTCTAAATTCAAAATAGAAAGATCCCTACTGAAACATCAGTCTTTTATCGTCCGTCGTTGGACATATGATTTGCCACACCTCTCTGTCGTGGACGTCACAGAGCTGATATTTTCTGAACCTGTCCAATTTGTCTCGCCATCTTAAATCTGCCGGCCTCAGCTCTGTATTTGATACAATAAATACATCCTCCCGGTAGCTATAGAGCTACAACCCGGAACCTAACCAAGAGACTGGCCTGCAAACTGGGAACCATGCAACACACGCATGAGAATCATGCTCAACCTCATACTGAGAGACCACAAGATACAGTACAATACAGAAAAAATAGTAGTCCATTACATCATAGAAACCATTTGGAAACTCAAATGGCAATGGGCTGGTCTTGTTGCAAGAATGGCAGACAACATATGGACATGAATGAATCTGGTTACACCAACTTCAAAAGGGTAATGAATAAGAAAAAAACATTCCAGTAGTCAATGACAAAACTTGTCTCGACCTAGAAACTCGAAAATATGAAAGAAATGTGTACTTGAAAAAAGGAATATGTACTTGAAAATGATATTAAAAAAAATGTGTACTTGAAAATGATATAGAAGAAATGTGTACTTGAAAATGATATAGAAGAAATGTGTACTTGAAAATGATATAGAAGAAATGTGTACTTGAAAATGATATAGAAGAAATGTGTACTTGAAAATGATATAGAAGAAATGTGTACTTGAAAATGATACAAAAGAAATATGTACTCTGGAATACGAGGAACTTATCCTTTATGTTGCTTTTGTTATTCATCTGACCTCCTTTGAAATGAGGATCAACTGATTTATTGAAAACATAAGTCAGAGCAGCATACCTTAAGCTTCTTAAACAAGTGTAGAAGTCGAGTAAATTTGGATTCTTCATGGAATAGATCAACCAAAACATTGTTTAACAGCAACAGTAACAAAAAAATGAGTTCAGTAGTTCGAGCAAATCTTGGATTACTACAAGTACTTGCTCCTTACTGAAGCTGGTACCTACTTTTGTGAGAAAACTAGGTCAGTAGATAGTCACTACTTGGTGTAAGGAAAAAGTAGGTCAAAAAATTAGGCCAAACTAAGCTGTCTATTGAGGCAAGAAATCCCAGTCAGCAGAGGGGTCTGGAGTCTAACACTGTCATGGAGCATTTCATTCTCTTTCTATGGGACTCATTTTTCCAACTTTTTAATCTTTCCTTATACTTCCAGCTGATGTGATATGGTTGCTGATAGAGCCCTAAAATCTCCAGAAATTTCCCTCACATTTTTTTTTGTGGATCATTGGCCATTGTGGTTGTGTTCACTCTAAATGCTTTTCTGACATCAATAATAGTGCCAGCATTCTTATGTCCTTATTTGAAATCATCCTTGAAAACAAATCTCTCTAGATAGACCCCATTGCTGTTAAGGGCTCCAAAACCTCCATAAATAATGAATTATATCTCTATTTATATTGAATCTAAAAAAAAAGAAGTTCAATTACATTAGTGCATCTTTCACTTTTAGCATTCATCTCAATGGTATAAAGGAGAAGAAAAAAACAACGACCTTTCATGGGTAAGAGCTTAATAAAATATATATAATGACTTTTTCTTTTACTTATCCTCCTCCTGACATTCCTTCTGCAGATGACCATCTTTTCAAGCATTTTGAATTTCATATCTGTAAAGGAACGTTCAATCATAGGGAAGCCATAATTCCTACCTTTTACTGATTTTGTGACCACAAAACCTAAATAATTTTATTGAGTTAATATGTGACCACTTTGAAAAGGTTATTGCTTCAAATGGGTCTCATTATATCAAATATTTACCTTTTTTTTTTTTTTTTTTTTTTTGTTTATATCATTATTTGTCTTACTATTCAAAACCTGACATGTGATATCTAACAACTCAATATAACAGATACAGTGACTTTTCTTTCTCTCTCAAATTCTTGGGTGAAAACTTATACTGCAGTCATTGTTTTTGAAATTCTAAAAATACTTTTTTTTCTTAAAGGTAAGTCTTGGCAGATTCACAAGACCTAATTTTTCTTTAATTTGTCTAGGTAAGTAGGTAAATTATTCATCCCTTGGCTGGTCACCAAATATTTAATATGTCGGTCAGTGACATTATTTTGTATTCACTGTACTAATAACACCATATTAATTGTTTTTTTTAAACTTGTCCAATGGCATTGAACGATTAAATAGTATATTGCAATCAGTCTTCATTGTGCTTTTCTGTAAAAAATAATTCCAGAACAATTTGATGGAGTTTTACAAAACTTGGCATGTAATTTTTAGAGTGAGAGTACTTTACAAAATACTATAGTAAACAGTTTTGGTTCACTGGATTTCTCAGCGCAAATCTTCCCGCTGCTGACATCTGAACACTGACTTCTCAGCGCACAAATAACTGAACGCATCTTTGCACAAAAAGGACCAACAAAAACTAACTAAACTATTGATTCGGAACGATTTATTATAAAGATTGAAATTATTTCAAGGTCGCTGTGTGGCTGAATTTGAGTTTGTAAACAAACTATAAAACCATTTATTGAGGTATTAAAATTGCCTTTTACCTTGTAGAATGAATGAAAAAAAACTACGAAACAATTTATTAGAAGATGATAAAATTATCAGTACTTTGCAGTGCTAGTACTACGTTTTTTAACATTCAGATGAGAGCCCCAGGACGTCTTGCATTGAAATGTCGAACTATTTCAAATTGCCAGCATTTACAGAAAGCTGCATAAATAGAAAATTTTTCCATCCAGAAGGATCTTGGGAAGTCGAGATGAAAATCAATTTCAAGGGGAGGAATTCACATGTAATTTGGTCAAATTTTGACCATTTTGTTTTATATAATATATATATATATATATATCGTATAGAAAAATTGGTTTCCTATCTAATGATCTATGATAATAAGGCACTTGAGAGAGATATCTTATGGCACAGTTTATACATAGGGTAAAACATACAAAAAGACACCAGCAACATCAATATTCTTTATCAACAGATTTATCGAATGTAAATATTGTATATTGTATAAATATCTAATGTAAATTTTTTGTAGAATAAATAAATATGATATGCTATATGAGATTTTTGGTTATAAAAGCTTAAACCTCAAATCAACTATATTTTTCAACTTTAGGTGAGCTCTCCTCCCTTATTTATGAACCAATTTTCACAAAACAAACACCATTTTAATCTTAGGTAATGGAACAAAACTGAAAATTATTGGTATTTAAGGCAAAGGGATCTATTAGGTGTGAGTTTCCCCTTAAGACTTTTTATTTGTTAAAAGATTTGTTTCAATTCTTTAGCAGCTAAGTTTCAGAAAATCGTTTAAATATTCACCCACCCCTTTTTGTCCAACATAGGTTCATATTGATTGAATACTCTGGTCTTCTACTTTGCCTACTGCTAGACCATAAGGTCAAAAGTTCAATTGTCTGGGTGTCTTACTTTGCGCTAGACTAGTTATGCATTAGGGTTGCTGAGTCAGGTGATAGATTATGGAATTTTCTTTTTAAAAAAAAGATGAGCTTTCATTCTATGTCAGTAAAGTCAGGAAATAAGAGGAAGCTAATAATCTAATTTGGTGTATTATAAAATATATATATTCTTAAATAACTGTTTTGATTATTAATTTCATTATGCAAGCACATGTAGGTTGTCTTGAAGCTCTAAATATCTGCTGTAAACAATTCACCGTGAAATTCACTTGGCTTATGTAAGATAGGGCATTAATGGAAAAACAATGTACTTTTAAAAGATGTATAGTCATGCTATGACGTTAGCTTTTATTTTGCTGAACGCATTAGAGTAGGTGGGGGTGTATTGTCACCAAGGGAACGAAAGTCGAGGGGCTGAGCAGATGAAAAAAGGTTGAGAAACCTTGGGCTAGACCAAGCTAAGATCATCGCCTGCCTTGCAGTTGAGATTGTTGTATATTTCTAGCAAGGTTGGTTTGCTCAAATTAAGTCAGGATTTAAAATGCAGAATTTTAAGGCAAGGGGGCTACTCTACTCAATGGATTGGTGCAACACAATCTCCCGGACCCCATTTCTCCTCATTTGATTTTGTACTCGACTTAGCAAGTTTATTACCTGTCTCTTGGCTTAAGTAGTTGTATATTTCTCAAGGCATCAATGGTTAGTGTGTTATTTTTTTTTCACACACATTTATGTATTTATTACATTTATCAAAATATAAAAATATCATATTACATTTATTACAATATTTATTAAGATATCATATTACAATCATTAAAATATCTATTATGATATCATAATATTACATTTATTACAGTATTTATCAAGATATCATATTACACTCATTAAAATATCTATTAAGATATCATAATATTACATTTATCAAAATATTTGATTTCAACTCCTGCACATTTTATATTTATTGGATAGTCTCTTGTATTTATTTGTTTATTTCTATAAAAATAAAATTGTTTTAATCTTTAAAAGAAAACTTTGTATACTGAAGGGAAAATAGAATTGCAACACCTTGAATGTGTTTCAAACCACTCAGGTTCTACTGTACTCGGACACCCACATTAATACACTGTATATTTCCCTTTAGTTTATGGTAAGTGTTAAAAGCAGATATACAGTGAATGGATACAGGGGTCAGAGTGCTATTTATAAACTTCTTATTGTGAAACCTCTGCATTTATTGATCTATACATGTGATCATTTACTAGATTACCAGTGTATTTTCATCAAATTCTTATGAGAAAAACCCAGCACAGCAGTTACGTCGTAAAAAAACATACTTGGTAGCGAACAGGTTGAGGCAGGCAAATCCAGTGCTCAATTCATTTTTCCTTCAGACTTAGTATCAGTCAGACTCGGCTAAGGCTGGTAAATAACATACTGGTGTTTTCTGACTTTGGACTGCCCCCCCACTGATTTCATTGAATACAACCCCCCCTCCTCTATGCCCACAGTTTCAGAGGATTAGTCTTCTGATTCTCTTCCTGTCTCGTCTCTTGGCAACCAATGTTGAGTGTTTCTCCAGTACATCATGCAGGTCCCCTCCAGGTATTCCTGAATCCATTACAAAAAGAACAAAAACATTTTTTGTCTGACTTTTAATTAGAAACCATCAACCAAAACTGTCCCCCCCCCAAACTGTCAAAATAGATTTCTTCAGTTTTTTAGTTGGTCTGGTTGGCAGTGTCATGCATAGAGGCCACACCAATGGACCTAGAAAGCAGAAGTTTTCAACATTTACTTCCCAACATGTAAAAAAAAAACGCCTTCCCCCCCCCTCCGGAGGATTTAAAGGGGGTTCAATGCGTAATAATAATTTATGCTGAATTGATCCCTTAGCTTGTGACCAGCAGTTGTCACACTTGTTTTTTGTTGTTTTTTTTTTTTTCAATTCAGACTTTTTTAGTGATCACTGCAAGAGACAAAAGAACATATTTATTGATCATCTATTTTTCCTTTTTTTCTTTTAATTCATCGCCCTCAACATGGCATGCTGCAAAAAAACATCAGTCATGTAACAGTTTCTATCTGGTGAATAACTGGACTTTTTTTTTCTTTTCTTTTTTTTTCCAAATCATTCCTTTGATTGTGTGTGTGTGTGTGTGTGTGTGTGTGTGTAAAGCATCCTTGAACTATGGAGCATATTTAAGAGATCATAATAAGCATGTGATTACAAGATTAAAAAACAAAAAAAAAAAAATTCTGAATTGCAGAAATGCGCTTTTGAATTTTTATGGTCATTACTGCAACAGATTTATTAACACAATCATTTCTTCGGTTCCTACAGTAATCTTCCTTTTTGCTGTTCAGTTGTCCTTTCTCATTTTTTCCCCAAAGAAGGTCAGCCATATTTCCATTTCCTGACATCAATAACTCCTCAAAATTATTTTTCTATCTTTGACCTTTTCTGAATCCCAAGGATAGAAACTACGCAAATAAATTCTTTTATCTTGGAGAGGATGTGCTCAAATTTTTCTTGACTTCCTCCTCTTGTTTGATATCTCGGCATCTTCAGTGTTTCAGAAATTGCCCAGAATCATGCCACCTACAAAAATGTTATTTACTAAGCTTTACATTGGCACTAGGCCACATACCTTGGTTACCTAATGAAGATCAAACTCAGTACTTGGTAATAATTTCCAAGACCAGCTTGCTAACCATTACATCATGTTCTGTGTCTCCTGTTGGCAAAGGGTGGCTGAATTGTGGCTTGCAAACTCTTTAACAATGAATGTGCAAATATCTTGACTGAGCTCCTCTTCTCATCATATTCTTTGTTATTATTCACCGGCAAAGAACTGCGACCTTAGTAGACTTGAGAATAATTTGTAAAATGGTCAGTAAAAATATTTAAGAATTTATATCCTAATCTTAACATTAAATTTGAATGAGGCATGGTTCTTCATTGCTGACGGATAGAATCAAGGCAAGCTGAGAGATTACAGAAATTTCAAATCTCTACTATGAACGAGCAAAGTCCAGAGAGATAGGAACATCAGGACACATGAATAACCTAAACCTGACAACAGTGATTAACCAATCAGTTGTGGGCAGCAGTGATTAATTAACAATTTGAAACACTATGTGCATGAATATATATTATTGCATACATGTATTTGTTGATATCCATTTGAAATATTTGTTTCAAAATGTGAATTTTACTTATATCTTGTGGTTCTCTAAGACCTGAAGTTGATTAGATGTTGTTCTTGCATTGAGCAAGTATGGCCTACCCTGTTATAGACCATCTACTTATTTATGAAAGTTTGAGTTTTAGTCAACCCTGCTTATGTTCATTTTGCTGTTAGGAAAGGCATGAACCTTCATTTTCCTTTGCTATGTGTAAGTAGCTGAGCAGTTGGAGCTCCTGAGCCCTGTCAGGCTCGCCATCTAAGAGACAATGACTCTGACAAATTGATAGTCACTATTGCTAGTACCAAGTCCGGTTGAGAGATGGGGAGGTTTTAGTGTTGGGACAGTATCCCAGCCCTATAAAAGAAATCTACAATTGATTCAGGAAAAAAATGTATGAATTTCAAATGAATGAATCCCATATTGTTTAAAATAGACAAATATTGCCGAATAAGTCAGGTTTGCGTCGGAGGATGTTTGATTTTTTTTGGACCAATGAAACGTTCTGTGGATAATGTTCAGGTGATTCGTTATTCGTTTTTTTATTCTATTCCGATTTTTCCCTTTGAGGTTTGAAAGCAACTGCAATTTTTCATTGTCCCAGGATCTTTCAACTAGATTTTTGTCTGGAAGTCATAGATGAAGTGTTGGTTGTTAACATTCAGTGAATTTTTTTTTTTTTTTTTCCTCTCTTTTTCTCTCTTCTACTTTTCCTTATTTCGACTTGTCCATTTTCTGTCTTCCTCCAGATAAATGTGTTGCCTGGCACAGAATGACTATAAAAAGCCCCCCTCTCCCAAGAGCTGAAGAGTCTATAAATCATACCACCTCTACCTGACATCCAATTGGTACTATATTGAGGACACCTCTGTCAAAATTTATTATCATTATAATCACTTTACAGCTCTGGCAATTATTCGCTAAAGTTCTAAAAAAAATTCAAGGTAACAGTTTCCATTCCTCTATATTTACTCCTGCCAACTAAGTTGGAAGAAATATATTTGTTTGCTTATGTCTGCCCATCTGTTCACACTATATATCCAAAAGTTCTCTCTGAAATTTTTTCAGAAGTGTGGGCAACTGACTCCTAAAGAAGTTATTCAAGTCTGTGAATTTTTACCTCACCTGGATCACAGCTATATATCCACTACCACAATATCTCCAAAAGTTCTCAACGCATTTCATTGATATTCCATCGAAGGATTGGATATTGGGCTGTGTAAGAAGTGATTGAATTTTGGTGGCATAAACACAAATTTTACCTTCCCTGCATTGTAACTATTTGTAAAGTGTTTTTCATTTGGTATTAATGATAATTGCATTGGCAGAGGTAATTGCTCTATGAAAGCTTCCTAGCTGTTTCTCTGGGATTAACTACGACAGTGCCTGATCTAAAAGTGTATTTTTGGAAGACTTTATGATATGTGGAGCAGCCTCCCATTATTGTCATGTAAAATAATTTTCCATCCATCATATGAAACTACAGCTTCAAATTGTTTTAAGTTACTTCTCCTAGCATTGCCAATTTAGATATTTTATGTCTAAATCTAGAGCTATGATTTTAGATAGAAGATCTATAACCTGTTGTTTTTAATTAACTTATTCATTAGATTTCTTGAGAACCACTAATCCAAAAATCTTCAAAGTTGGCACTGCAATGCGTGGTGTGCTGACTAACATATACGGCAAATATCAACTTTGTACAATTGCCAGTTATCGAGTGAATACACCCACACCAACAGAGATTTCTTCAGTCATAGTTAGATGTAGGTATTTGTTGGACAAAATCAAGTTTGGCAGGAATTTCTTTTATTCTCCTAATGAAAGGAATAGAGATGGCATTTATTATTACCTAAATCATAAGTTTCATCTAGAAGGACAATTCTCTTCAGATGTTTTTCTACGTAGCTTTTATTATCCTTTATGTTTACTAGTTATTATGAATTGCAATAATCAAATAATTCTGCTCAATTGACCAACAAAGATGTCTGACCATAACAATGGCTAGGACGTTGCCAAATTAACCCATTAATTGCAACTCTCGGGAATTTCCTTCATTGCGGTTCTATGGCTAACTCAATAAAATTTCCATTTTATCGTGATTGATGGCAATTCATTTCTATCTGTGAGTCAGGGCTTTTATCTTGCAATGGAGAACTATTGCTCTTTGCTACCTTCCACAGTTAATGGGTTGAAGAGTTGAAGGGAATTAATCTTCTGAGTTGTGTTGTTGTTACAGATTGGGCAGTGTGTATGGTATGGAATATTTTAGAAGTATATTGTTTTCTTATTAAGTACGTAAACTTTGAATATTAAGTGTTAAAATCTGCTAATTTTTCCAAAGACTAGAAAAATAAAAAAATCGGCTGTAGAGAATTTGAAAATAAGTGTCAGTGAGAGTTTTCGTAAAGACGGATTGTTCAATTTTATTTATCTAAAACCAATATGTAAAGTAAATTATGCTACATCGTTCTGTTACCTGCGATAATCTTCAATCGTCATGTTCGTCCTTCATGGTCAGTGAACACCATGACTTCAGTTTTGAGTGCTGCAGCAGCTGCTGTCAGAGAGTTGTGCACATTATCGACCACATGATCCTGTCCTTGTTGCCTGGGTCCTACAGCAAAACTTAGGACAAATGGGGATAGACCAGGATGTGATGGATGTCTAAACACTCTGTACATCACAACATGCACTTCACAATCCACAATTAAGGGGGCCCACCTCCCTGGTTTGGAATTCAGAGTTGTCTATTCTCCTAGATTGGTTACCTACCATGTCTAAAGAGTCCAGGCTGCCCTGCTTATCATCCATAGCTAGGTGGAGTGAGGATAAGAGATTCATGACCTTCAAAAGCATTAATGCTTTGCAAGCACAAACTGTCTTAAGTAGAGTTTGAACCCGGTTTGCCAATCCCATTCTCTGTGCTGCCAACTTTCGGGCCACTTTCACCCCCAATCTTTTGTTATCAGGTCAGAATGTATTCTCAGATGCACCTGACATCCTTTCCATCCTATTCTGTCCTCTACCATAGGGAGATCTTCCGGAAGACATCCAATATCATCAGCCACTTAATCGATGTACGTGCATTGGGGTCTGCCAACTGGAGTAGTTCCATGAGATGGGTGCCATAGCAGTGTATGTTACAGTTTCATCTTTGTTGCATCAAGAATGGCTATCAAGGTAGTCTTCACTCTCTTATAGGGGTTGTAATTAGAAAGGGGTTGTAATTAGAAAGGGATGTCCTTATAGATGCGTCTTGGTTGGATGTTTTTTTTCCAGTTCTGAGCATTCTTGTGTATGTATCATCCAAAACAGCTTGTTGCTTAGTCAATATCCAACTCCAAATTCTGGAGCTGTAAAGCAAGGCAGATTCAATGATAGCTCTGGAAAAACTATCTTTTCAGCTTATCAGAAAGCATTGACTTTCAGATTTTGTTAAATCCATTGAGCATGTCCCAATCTTCAATGGTGTCTTTTTCTGATTACATTATTGTCTCTTCCTTTTTTTTTTTTTTTTTTTTTTTTTTCTAATCAAATTTCACTTGGTTTAGTATGGGACAAGTCTATTGTTGTGGTGTACCCGGTGAGGATCAAACTCCTTATACAAATGAATTGATCTGTATGACGTGCTTTCTAACCATCATGCAATAGTAGGTATCCAAATATCTTCCAAACTTAGTATTGCTCAAAGCCACGACTGAGACACCTGGTGAGGAACCACAGGGCAGTGGTTGAGAATGTTGAAATCTTGCCAGTGTATAATTCAGTCAGCAGTAAAATACAATCGTAATCCCCACACACACGCACTTTTAGGGTTGGTTTATGTTTACTAATGTATGCCAAATGATTTGAGCGCACATGCTATGATTCAACTTACGTAAGCCCAGTCTCATTATTTGATAGCCACACCTGTATATCTACCAGACTGAAGAGCATTCCTACTCAGACTCAACAGATTAAATGCTAATTTAGAATGCAAACGACCTTTTCAAATTCAACTGCATCAACTTTGTTTTATTCAGAATCTGTCACGTTTTCCCTTCAAAGTCCATTGAAGGTATTTTATCTATCGTTGTCCCTTCCCATCATGCCTCTGTTGTAGTCGATCTGTTATCTTTTTTGTTAGAAACAGTCAAACAAAACTGTCAACATGGGTTTCTTTTAGTTTTCGAGTTTGTCTAGCTGGCTGACTATGCATGTATCGTGCATCCAGGCCCCACCAATGGTGGTAGAGGGCTGAAAACTTTACCAATTGCTCCTGACTATGTCTAGAGAAAAAAAATTTTTTTTTTTGTGTGTGTGTCTTTTTTTCCATCCACCCCCACCCAATACCTCTTTCAAAGGGTGTTCATTTTGCAATGTAAGCTTATGCTAAATTGTCCTTAGTTTGAGTCCACTTGTTTTTTTTTGTTTTTTTTCAGGCTTTTTCAGTGATCACTACCTAACAAAAAGTGAGAGAAATAACATTCATTGATCACCCTTTTTTCCAATTTTTTGAATTGATTGCCCCCAACATGGCATTCTGCCAAAAGACAATGTTTGCATGACTGTTTCTATTTAGTGACTAACCACACCTGTTTTTGTTGCTTAGCGTTGGTTTCTACACCTAGCATTCACTGTTATTGGGGATAATTCATTATCTGACTTTCCAAATAAATCAAACATCCCATTTCATTGGAAAACAGAAAATCTTAGGATATCCCGTCTTCTATTTAGAACCTGAATCACTCAGACTCATAACGTCTCAAAATAATGGTACATAATTTCTCTTACTCACAATTCAAATTACATATATAAACAGTTGTTTCCTTATTTTCTCCCTTTATTCGCCTTGTGAAGAAGTCCAGAAAATGGACAAAAAGTTGGGAATAAAACTTGAATGATTTTAAATCAAAACTCCCAATATTGTCATTCATTTCTTATTATGTTAGTCAACCAAAATCTAAGTCAATCATTCATATTGTATTTCCAAAAAATGTACCTGAAGCTTCTTTGATAGCAGCTCTGATTATTGCCTGAAAGTTGAACAATTACCTAAAGGGAATGCTGTTATAGATATCGGCAAATGTGTCTCTAATAATTGCGCAATAATCCTCTTTGATTGTTATCCGAGCATTAGTTGATACGTAACAAGATAAGGATGGAATGATAACGCTGTCATGGCCTCTGATCAGAGGTAGATGAAATCAAGACTGTCTTCTCATCGTGGTGTCTGATAAATGGGGAGACTGAATTACCCCTAGAAGTTGTCTTCTGAAGACCCGACACTGTTTGATCCTGCTAGTACAATAACATGGCAGAGCAACAGATGTTTGAAGCTGTCTATTGACAACATAAGGTGTGCATTGCTGTGGAGAGAGGATACAAGTACACTTGAGGCATCATTTGACCCGACAGGCCTAAACAGATTGATAGATAACTTTGTTTAAAACCTACTGAAGGTAACTGATCCATATTTTAATGTCCAACTATAATAGAAATCTTTTTCTTTTTTTTTTTTTTTTTTTTTTTCAGGGCTTTCAATGCCACGTCTCACAAATACTAAACAAATTTTCCTTGTTTTTGCAGGTTAAAAGAAAAAAAAAGTCCAGGTGTTTTTGAAAAGTTTTGATGGATTCTAATTTCTCGTAAGTAACCTTTTTCTTTCGCTATCACCTAAATACCGGTCTTTGGAGAAAGTGAGCAAACCTTTGAATGAGAGATTCCAAGTGTTATGGAGCTAGGTCTGCTGGCTATTTCTCTCCCTATTCTCTCTGCACAGTGAGGGATGATGATGAAGGTTGACAAATTCCATAAAATCTCTTATGGGTATCATCGTCAGCCCAAGGAAATACTCAATTTTGGGAGGTCTTATCATTGCTTATTTCGGGAGGTCAAAATTAAGACTGTCTTCCCATTGTGGCCTCTGATGAATTGGAAGGGGATGTTATTTGTTTGGGCAGACCAGCCCTGACTGCAGGAGAGAGAAAGAGAGAGAGAGAGAGAGAATGAAAGGAGAGATACAGAGCCTGAGCTATCTTAGGTTAAACATGTCCTCCACACACTCTCTTTCTGTTCACTCCAGCACAGTTTCATATTTAAAAAATAAGGGGTGTTCTTCTCTCCCTTGGTCAGCATAAAGAATAAATAGGAGATAGAATTCTGTACAACATGTTGGCATTGTTGTTTCAGCTGGGGTATAAGAATGGTTATGTCCGCAGTTTCACAATGTGTTTTAATAGCCAGAGCCCTTTTTCTCAGCTGCACTGGTACCCCTAGAAGTTGCCTTCTGAAAATTCTATACTGTTCAATCAGGCTAACACATCTCTAATAACCCCACTCACTCACATTCCCTAGTACTCCTCTCTGTTCCTACCTTTTAACTTTTTATCTGGTGTCAAAGTGCAAGTTGAAGAGATTTCTCTTTTACAACATAATTTTTAAGTGTTGGTAGATAAGTCATAACTCTACACTTGGAATGTCCACTAAATCAAGCAATAAACATGACTACTTCAGTCAGTTGTATATTTGGTTGTTACTATTTGAAAAAAATTTTGTAAGATCAAGAATGATTGAAATAACGAAAGGAAATGGTGAATATTTAATCAAGGTAAAAACCCTTTGAAGTAATAACCTTTCACCAATGATAATACACCATTTCTATAAAATTCTCTTGGTTTCATCATCATCATCCTCAGTCTTGTAGCGTCTGTCATTGGACATAGACCTTCCCCAGGATTCGCCACAATTCTTTATCATGGGCGTCGTGGAGCCAGTATTTTCTGAATTTGTCTAGTTCATCTCTCCGTCTTGTATTTTGTCGGCCTGGGTTTCACATGTGGTCTTTTTGGATTCATGTTGTGAGTCGTGATGTCCATCGGTCGTCTGCCATTCTTGCAACATGACCTGCCCATTGTCATTTAAGTTTTAAGATTCTATGATGTCTTAGACTCCCGTTCTCTTCCTTATATACTGTGCTGTCTTGTGTGATCTCTTCAAGTTGTCTACTTTCCCCAGTTTTGCGTCTTCGATTTTGACTGTTTTGTCCTTATTCTTGATGTGATCGTTGCACATGATTTTCCTTTTACTGTAGTTCACGTTTAGGCTGACTCTTTTGCTTTCTTTGTTTAGTTTGTCTAGCATTTGTTGAAGGTCGTGTAGGTTCTCCGCGAAAAGGACAATGTCATGTGCAAATCATAGGTTGCTTAAATATTCCCTGTCTTTTTTGATTCCATTATTCTCCCGGTCCAGGTTTCGGAAGATCATCTCAAAACAGGCTGTGAAGAGTTTGGGTGAGCAGGTATCACCTTGTCTTACTCCTTTTCGGAGTTGGAAGGGTTCAGAGTCTTTATGTAGCCTGAGAAAGGAGTTGCTGTCATTGTATATACATTGTAGTACTTTGACGTATACAGGGTCAACACCTTGTAGAGTGATGGCCTTCATGACCATGGGGATTTCTATAGGTTCTACTGAGTCAAATGTCTTCTTGAAGTCTATAAATGCTACAGCGAGTGGCATTGTGAATTCTGCTGCTTTTTCTTTCAGCTGATTTATTGAATGGAGGTGGTCCATGGTTGAGTAGTTTCTTCTAAATCCAGCCTGTTCCTGTGGTTGGTTTTCATCTAGTGTTTTAGTGATCCGGTTGGTGATGATTTTTGTGAAAAGTTTACAGATGCAGTTGAGTAAGGCTTATAGGCCTGTAGTTGTTGAGGTCTTTCTCTTGGTTTACTGATTACAAATTATGGCTTCCCTGTCATTAAACCTTTCATTCATGCTTAGGAAGTTCAAAGTGCTTAAAAAGCTGATAATCTGTTAGAAATAATGTCAAGTGATTAAGGAGAATACTTCAAAACTTGATAACTCAATTCTGTAAGCTAAGGTACAATTAGCAGAGAGGTGTGAGATATGTTACTGTCATGAAGCATTTCATTCAGTTCACGTGAGACTCATTTTTCCGAGTTTTTAACCTTCCTTATTGCCTTGAGATGACGTGATACGGTCGCTGTTCAAGTCCTAAAGTCTACTGAAAGTACTTGAACTGTTATTTGTGGGTTGTTGCTTCCTGTGGTCGATAATTCTTTATCATTAAGAACAGGTTCAGGCCTCCCTTGACGTTTATTATCGATGTCCATACTTCCAGACCTGAACCTATTGAATGGATACTGGGCAGTTTTTGCTGTAGTAATATACACTTCAAATACTTTGTCGACACTATCAGTAGCTTGAGTAGCATGTCCTAATTTGAAATCGTACTTGAAAATTAGTCTAACTTCTTGAATAGTCACCTTTGTTGTTAAGGGCTCTTGAAACCACCAAAGTTGATAAATTATATCTATACTAGGATATTCCTGTCAAAAATTATGGGGCCGATCTATGAATGGATTGGCAGTGAGCAATCTAAAGTTATTTTATTAGGTAATTTATTTTCACCATGCATATATACCTGTCAAAAATGACCTGGCTATTTTTGTATGGACCAGCACGAAGGAGATTAAAGCCATTTTATTAGGTAGTCTATTTTTAATAATCCGAGTGTCCTGTTTTTAAGTTTTTTTTTGTTTGTTTTTTTTTTTAAAGTGTCAACCCAACTCAAGCTGTTTTAATATATGATCAGTTGTGAAGTCTCAAATATTTCTATGATGTAATCTTCATTGTTATGTCGTAAGGAAGGTAAATTAACCAATGAGATTGCATGAGCAACAAAGAAACGGAAATTTGCTGTATTTGCTGTATAATGATCAGTTTGCAATGTAAGTTTATGCTGAATTGATCACTAGTTTGTGCCTTCTTGTTTTTTGAAAATTCAGACTTTGTTGTGATTACTGCCCAACAAAATGCAAGAAGTAACTTATACATTTCTTCCAATGTTCTAATTGATCACTCCCAACACACTCCTACCCCTTTTTAGAGCATATATTTCATCAGTGTGCCCCCTACCCCCTTTTAGAACATGTATTTCATCAGTGCACCCTGTGACCCCTTTTAAAACATATTTCTTTAACATCTCTCCCACCCTGTGAAGTCTGTTGAAAAGGATAAACTAAGTTTTAGTAAAGATTTTTTTATATGATCGTTTATTATATACTTAATCAGAAATATAATTGTATAAATTATTCAAAAGTACTCAATTAGTTGATATAAGAACTATTAAAACCTGCTTTTCAGACGTAGGATTTTATACCCTGGGGGTATCAATTTATCTTCTTGGCCATTCCTTTCCTACCCTCACCACTCCTGGTCTTCCATAACCCCTTATCCCCCCTTTGTCTCCTGGTGCCCCCTTTGGGCCTTCGAGCTCCCCCCAAGTGGTGACAGTGCCTACTTTGGGAACCATTTTGTTGGTTCAATCTTCTCTTTGACTTTCTTATCATAATTTTTAGATTCGTAGTTTCTTACCAGCTTCAATGGAGAAACCAATACTTTCTCACAAATGCCAACAGAGAAACCCGCTGTGCCTTATTCTATGGTACATAGGTCACGGCACCAAATAAACAGCCCTGCGCCTCATGCTGGCAGTGTGGGATGGCAATAAAATACCCAAGAAAAAATTTCAAAGATTTTTTTTCGCTACTCTCTATTACAAGGCTTATGAATTTATGAAATATTTCAGGCAACTTTCTTTGAGTGACCAAATATAATAATTCATTATAATAAAAACTTGCTTTGTTAGACTTTACTCAGTGTCAAGTCGGAAGGTAACAGCAATAGGAATTAATTTTTAATATAATTTTCCACATTTAAGAAACAAATGTTAATTCCTATTATTAAATTTGAAGGCTCTCAACTCAAAAAATCCACTATTGTATGAAACTAAAGTTTTTATGAATTGTTCAAGTGATTTTTATGCCTTTGTATATTTCTCCAGAATTGTTGACTTGAAGATTTTTTTAATCAAAATTACTCAGAGACTAGTGGCCCATTGTACTGGAAATTGCTTTATCCTCCGAGTTGAAGCATTATAACAATATTGCACTTGCATATCAGTTTTTGCTGTGTTAGAGTAACAAGCGCACACACATACAGTTAGTAAAGATATAATTATTTCTAATATATAATCCTAAATTTCCTTGTTTGGCCGAATATAGTAATTAATTATTAATTTTTGACTAGTCTTTAGGCTTTATTCTTCATACCCAGAAATGTATGAAGGGCTTGTGAGTTGTAATACAAATCGACAGAAATAAGATAGAAGAAGATTTAATCAACACTTAATAATAATGGTGACACATCATCCAAGAAATTTATACAACTTATGACTATTTATTTGAATTTCAACCTTTAGCATCAACCATTTTTTCAAGGGTGCCAAGATTTTGTGTGGTAATTTTTTCAAGCTTGTAATTTGCATGTCTGTTCATGTATGACTAGGATTGACATTCGCCTATATAGATTGCCTAACCTAAATTTTAAAGTTGAAATTGGGACTTGAGGTGATGGGGATCAATTTAAGACCTGACAAGGTTTTGAGATGACAGCATCAAAAGGGCTCAAATTTTCTTTTGCATGCTGATATCTTTGGACTCATAGGTCACGATTAGATATGGTTTGTATATCTAGATATAGCAAAGTGAGACGTATCATGTGATGTATAGTTCAACAAATTACGTCAGAATTTTCATCTTTAGATTATGAAGTCATTTTTCTTTTTTTTTCTTTTGGTATAGATTCTGTTATTCTCAACAGTAGACAGCATTATATTTTTTCTGTTTATATGCTTGTAAGTTCAAATGTTTGTTAATATAGGTATGAAGTCATCTTGCAGCCAATCATTACATGGATAGCAGGAAGGGTAAGGCATGTTTTTAGCTTAAGAAATGTACAGATGGTATTAACCTTGGCATTATATGGTTATGATTCAAATACCATCTCTGCTGAATGTTGCATTTCAGCCATATTAACAAAATGAGAACCTTTATATCTTTTGAGACCATCACAATGTCACTATCTTACCAACCAGGCATGAAGGACAAGGTGCGTATCAGCTTCTTCACGGTTGCACTCCTGAAGCTTGAAACTGCCTTTTTTGTAGCTGAATATGTTGTATCTCCAGCCATAACTATACGGATGAAGCAGTGAGCTTAAACCTTCTGATATTTCAAGGTACTTGGCAGTGAATCATATGAGCTCTCTTTTGGTCTCCCCACTATCAGAAAATCTCACCATTTGCCTCCTTATAACCTATGCTGGTTGAATCTGTGAAGACTTACAGATTTTGCAATGCTTGGCAGTCTTCTTATTGTAAAGATACTGATTTTCGTGTTTGTTTTCTCCTTTTCAAAGCCATTATTCAGGTTCATTCCTTTGATTGCTTGAAAAAATTCTTTGGCGTTGGTTTTTAGGTCTCCAGCTGACAAACAAGGCATTTTAGGTAGCAGGAACATAGAGCATATCACTCTCTACAGATTTTTTATCCCTACACTAGTATGGAAACATATCAGAGGGATTGACGATGTCATTCTCTAGCTGGAACTTCATACTTTTTACATGATCTTTATTCTCTCTTTCACCTGGAGTTAGTTTCTTGAGTTCTGAGGTTTTTAAAATAAGCTGCTCCCTAAACATCTTCCAGTGGAATATCTAGATCTACCAAGAAGCCCCGCAAAAAATCATGGTATTCTTTACGTATGGGATATTCTGGTGACTCTCGCGGCGCTGGCAAATGGTCTTGAATGCTTTTATCTGTTGTACCGTTAGAGACCTTATTGAAAGATGTCGAGAAGCTGAGTAAAGATAATTTTTTGCCATCCAATCCAAAAGTTAAAGACCCTGAAGCAGACCAGCCTATATCTTTTGGAATATGCATCAACTTCCTCCTGGGAATTCAAATCGTCACTATAATTTGCTGTAGGAGGATACATTTTCCTAATATAGTGCTACATCTGCTGGCTCGCTATCTATGCTGTCAAAGATATCAAGTTATCACTCTATTTGTGATCATATTTGAGTAATAGACTTTTGTTAATAGTTGAAATAAAGTCTTTCAATATCAAGATCAGTCACATTTACTTGCATTTTTGCTAGAGCAAACTTCATGTAGTTCATCTGATGATAGATAAATGTTAACTGCAAATATGTTGTAAGATTGGCCACTCTAAATAATCTTCAAGTGTATTGTTGGTTTGTACAAATGCTATAACAAGTACGTCATCTCGAATCACTTTCTTTTCTATGAGGCATGTACTACTTCATTTTCTGTTGTCATCACCTAGAATTGCATCGAGGTTTAACCTGTTAAAATCTTGCTATAAATGCTCCAGTTGCTCCTGACGAACAATAACTTATGTCTCAGTTTCAGATTTATTTTGAATTTCCTACATGTTAGTATCAATAGTGCCATGACTCTTCACCTAGTGACCATTGTAACTTGTAAACTCAGGTCAACACAATAAGTGAACCTCTCCGAATGGTTCTTTCAAATCTTTGATTTTCTCGTAAACCTTTGTGAAACTACGTTTGGACTTCTAGATTGGAATTTTTATTCTCAATCATGTTACAGTATCAGCTTAAAATCATGTCCAGCCCCTCTCTCCGAGCTTTTTGCAATTTTTCCTTAGATAACACCATCGCACATAATACAAATTTTTTAATTTTTTTTTCTCTAGTTTTTGGACTCGGGGATGGAAACCTGCACAATTGATGTATTTGGTTCGAATAAAAGATTATTGAATCATAGTTGTTTTCGTACTGGAAGCACAGCATATATAGATTTATAAGTGTAATGAAAATATTCTTTTATTGCAATCTCTTAATGGTATTACAATTCTTTTTGAAGTATTTAAAGTTGATATTTTTTCCAAGAAACACGCTGAGAAAGCTAGTCATTACTTACATTGAACAAGTTCTCAAGTACTATCTGCTGAGTGATGCTATTTACTCAAGTTTTAAAGACTGATTCAGGAGAAGAAAAATTATGACATCATAATCCAAAAGTAGGAATTCTGCCATATTTTGTCAATTTATTCATCATTTGATTGGTCTGTCTAAGGTTATGTGTTAAAATGTTCTTCTGATCTTGAATACTCATGACCCTAAGTCCCAAGTCAGGCTTTAAAAAGTTAGGTCAGGCAGTTGCTTAGATGGTTGGGCTACTTACCTTGTCTAATTGAGTGCTAAAGGTTATACGCATTTTATATTTTACAAAGTTCAACAGAACAATTTGTAAATGGTTATATTTTTAATTATATTTAATCTTTTTCACTTGACAGCTAAAATATGAAATGTGGAAAATTCAGGAAGTATTTTGAAAATTTTTCTATTTAGAATATTAAAAACTGATTCCCACATCTAATATTCTTTTTTTGTGCAACATGAATAATGGTCACAGCGAGACATCAAGGGCTAGTAACTCCAATTGTTATGGCAGTGATAACCAAGTATTCATTAAATACATGTTACTGGTAACCTTTTATAAGTTAAATGTATTGATACTGGAACTTAACCAAGAGACAGACCCGTAAGCTGAGAACCATGCAACGTGCACATGAAAGAATAATGCTGGGCCTCACATGGAGAGACCACAAAACAGCACAGTACATCCGGGAAAAGACAAGTGTTAGAGACATCATAGAATCCATAAAAAATCTCAAATGGCAGTGGGCTGGCCATGTTGCAAGAATGGCAGACAATCGATGGACATCACGACTCACAACATGGATTCCCCGAGACCACATGCGCAACCGAGGCCGGCAAAATGTTAGATGGAGAGACGAGCTAGACAAGTTCAGGAAGTACTGGCTCCGTGACGCCCATGATAGAGAAGTGTGGCAAATCCTGGGGAAGGTCTATGTCTAACGACGGACGCTAAAAGACTGATGATGATGAATTCTTATGAAGAAAAATCATTGATGTATTTTGATTTCTGTCAGATTTTTTTCTTCAAAGAAAAGCTACTGAAATTGCTTCTGTGGAAGAATCCTTTGATTCAAATATTGGATAGGAGATATTTTTATCAGCAAGATTGTAACCTGTAAGTGGAAGAGTCCATTCTTACAGACAAACAGAAAAAATCTCATTGTTCATTATATAGTAAATAGATAACTTAGTAGCAATTTAGATACAATATCAATGCGCCTATTGCACTTCGGGAATCAAAAAGCATGTGTCCTAAATTTCACTTTAATCTTTTTTCAGTAGTTTTATTGTCTGTTTATTCAGGACACATACTCAGAATATTTCTCTATTCAAAAGATACTTTCATTTTAATCAACCTTTAGCATTCCAGACAGACCCGCAAACTGAGAAGCATGCAGCGTGCATATGAGAGAATCATGCTCAACCTCACGTAGAGAGATCGCAAGACTGCACAATATATCAAGAAGAAAACGGGGGGGTCTGAGACATCATAGAATCTATTAGAAAACTTAAATGGCAATGGGCTGGTCATGTTGCAAGAATGACAGACAACCGATGGACATCACAACTCACAACATGGATCCAAAGAGACCACATACGAAACCGAGGCCGACAAAATACAAGATGGGGAGATAAACTAGACAAATTCAGAAAATACTGGCTCGGGGACGCCCATTATGGAGAAATGTGGCAGATCCTGGGGAAGGTCTATGTCCAATGACAGACATTAAAAGACTGATGATGATGATGCCATCCATATCTGCTGCTTTTTACCTCGTAAATATAAGCAGTAGTGGTTGTAAAATGAAATTAACTTGAAAATACTACCAGTATGGTTTGAATCATAAATCAATGATTTGCATTGCAAGCCGACCAGTCGGAAACAACACAAAGGCTCCACCTTTTATTCACTACTATCCCTCTGGGAGGGTTAGACTCCATTCCCAATTATTTCCACCCTAGTCACACAGCTTAGGGTACACACAGACAGCTACTAAGATCACACAGAAATCTGTCCTAATGTAGAGTTTTCCACGTTTTTTTTTTTTTAACACTGACACAAACTGAGGAACCAATTTGGCATAAATTTTCATTGTAAATTGAACCCCCAATAAAAACCTGGAGGGGGGGGGTTAAAAAATTTCTGTATTGATTGAGAGGAGTGTGTGTGTAAAACTTCTCCTACAAATAATAAGGGCTTGGCAAAATCCTGATAGATATATATATATATAAATGGGAGAACATGTGTATAAGCTAAACCCAGCAATAGTGATTAAACCAGTCTGTTGTGGGTAGCGGTGATTAAAGAGTTAGTCTTTCCACTGCAGGTAAGACGAATTAACAAACGATAGTGCTTGAATTTCTCCATTGTGTTTTCCTGTCAATTTCAGTCATACATAAACAGACATATAAGTTACGGGCTTTAAAAGTTAATTAGTGCACAAAATCTTGGCGCCCTTGAAAGAGAATGCAGTGTGCAACTGATTAAGAGATCAAATATAGCATATTCCATCTCTTGGGGTCAAAAAGCATGTGTGCTCCTAATCTATTCAGCAGTTTTGTTGTCTATGTATTATGTCATCAAAGAAGAGATAAAATACTCCAACCCCCCCTCATACAAACCAACAGTCTGAACATTCATATTAGAAACCGTCAACCAAAACTGCCAATACAGGTTTCTTCAGTTTTTAAGTTGGTCCTGCTGGCTTCATGTATGTATGTGTATGTATCACATGTATCACCACACCAATGGAGCTAGAAGGCTGAAATTTTTAACAATTAATACTTATTATGCCTACAAAAAAACAGTTTGTTTGGGTTTTTCTTAATTCCCCCGGTAAATAAGTCTTCAGTGGAGGGGTCAGTTTGCAATATAAGTTTATGCTAAATTGATCCCTTTGACACATCAAATATCAATTCGCCATCAATAGTAGAAATTTCACTTGGGCTAGGTTATTATGGTCCATTTAGGGGTGGTAAAAATATTTTAAAAAAAGGAAAGTGCGATATAATATCGTAAGGAAAACACAAAATCAAATTATAGTTAATCACATTTTATGACCGAATTCAGGAATATAAAGCAGCATTTAATCATACGCATCAGGAAAATGGCTCTCCCTTAGTGAGTAACTAAATACCAATTCGCCATCAGAAAAATTTACAAGGGTTACGTTAAAAACTAATTGCAGTAACATATTATAGATCTATTTGTTTAAAAGAAAAAAAATTAAAAATGCCTTTTAAGTAATCATGACAGAGATGAATATTAAAAAAAAAGTAGGCTTTGTTTCCATAATGGTCCTTCTAGAAATGGTAAAAATATTTTTGAAGAAGAAAAGTGAGGTATAAAATCATAAGGAAAAGACAAAAGTCAAATTATAGCTAAGCCCTTTTTATGACCGAATTCTGTGATATTAAGCAGCACTCTGTGAATATCGAATTATAATATTAATTACCTGTCAAGAAGTGTGAGTATGCACCATTTCTGTCCCCAGAGGGAAAAGCAAATGTAGGAATTAAGTTTGGTAAGTATAATGTTTCAAGGAACCCATTTTACTAGAACTTTGTCACCTTAGAGAACCATTTCTTCTTTTATTGCAGAACAGTATTCTTTTCGTTTCAACTGACATAGATACCAGTTCTCCCCATCCCTGGCCCGCCACACCTTGGAGGCAAAAAATGGAACTAGTACACTTTCAGGTATATTTTGGTTTGTGGGGCATAATTGAACAGTGGGGGAGAACTCCAACGGAATGTGATTATGGTTTCCTTTACCATTTCATTGGCTGCTTGGTCCTGCTGTAGGATTGGTGTTTTGAATGTTAGTGTTTTGATTGGTATTCTTTGGGTTAGTGTTTTGATTAGTATTCTGAGGGTTAGCGTTGAGGTTATCATCATCGTCTGATTCTTCGACTTTAAATTCGCAATTAGTGCCTGCCACTCTACAGCTGGTGTGGCAGCCATTTTGAAACAGGAAAGATCACAATTGCCTAATTTGTTAGAAATTATGATGTTCATTTCGGGAGCAGAGAGTAATCTGGGTTATGCAGTGCATCGTACTTGCTTACATTATAAATGGTAATAAGTGCAGCACCCTCTCCATGGATAAGATCCCTATTGAGTACCTGGGTTGCCAATAAGATATATTCTGAATATATCCTTTGGCTCCCCGCTCCCAATATATGCTTTTGCACCCCTCAGGAAATTTTGTTGTAGTCCCCATGTCCGTATACATTAATAATCCTATCAGGGCCAGCCTTAGGAGCTACAGGGCCCAATTGGAAACATAACAGTCATAATCATCAGAATCCTCGAAAAAGAAATCATCTTTATTATAGACTTTATATCTTTATGGTACAATGGAGAACAATCAAAATATACGCTTGAAAATTTCACTGGGATAAATTTTTTTGCTTTTCTGAAATTGCTCAATGTTGTTTAATTCAAGTGCAATGAAAAAAAAAAACAACCGCTATAAATATAAACATTATAAACAAACACAACTGACTATTTGGGAATTCAGAAGAAAATTAAATCGTTGTTGTTTTTCTGTAAAACCTGTAATGTGGTGTTAAGTGTATGTTCCAATGTATCGTTTGTAGACTAGAATATACCCAAGTACAGGATCCTCTTAAGAGCAATTGTTCCAATTGGCTTAAAGCCAGCCCTGAATCCCATCAATTCTAATGGGTACTGAACCAGTGTTATATATATCTATCTAACCCACTCAATAATTTTAATATCATTTTGTCTCAAAATAAACTCTCATTCTTTTATTTGGTTTTTGGGGTATTGATCTTTTGTTGTTCATACATCAACGCTACTAAACATTTTTTGTGTCTCAAATGAATCCTGTCTAATACAAAAACTGGATTTAGACGGGGAAAATAGGTATAAAATTGTTGTCTCTTGCGTAACACAAATACTTGATTTGGCAGTATTGTTTGCCAGTCCCACGTGTTTTCTGCTTCCATGTTGCGAATTTACGTACTACAATACTGCAGTTACGCATTAAGTGCCAGCTATTTTTATATTATGTGCTGTAACAATGGTAATTATTTTGATTTAATCAAATAAAATAAGAAGAGAGGAAAAAAACAAATATAACCTACCTTTGTACACCTTGTGCACTGAATTTGAGGCCATTGTTTTTAAATTTAGTTTGTTGTTTTTTTTTTTCTTAAATTTAATCATTGAACAACCGTAGCCATAAAAGATGGTGAAGGCTTTTTCTTTTTTTAAGAGTTTGTGTGCTCCTGGCCATACTGTTTTGTCCAAAGACTTGAAAATTGGCATCAGTACTCCATTAGATCCCTTCTAAATAAAAATTAAAAAAATTTTTTTTCATTTTTGGAAAAAAAAGATTTTTTTTTTTACATCCTATGGGCCTTATACTTATGGGTTTATAAATAACATCTAGGTTCTCCAGAATCCAAATGTCGTCTAGATGATTTTTTTTTACCCTATTTTAGATGTTTTCTTGTGGAAAATGCCAATAATGTCATAAATAGAATTTATTATGACCATATTTAATCTTCGAATTAATTATGTTCAATCATTTCAACCCTTCAGCCCCTGCACTTGCTCTTGAGAAAAGCTCTGATTAAAAGTTTCATTCACTTTATCACTGAAATGTTTCTGTCTAATTCATTTCATTTTTGCAGTTGGTAAGCCACATAAGCCAAACATATTTCTTAGTGGCGAGGAAGGTTGGTAAGGCGATGCATCACCTGTCAATAAATGGACTTCATTTTAATGATATATAAAAATTTAAAAAAAGTTCTGTGTACATTTGAGTATAGCACGCCCCCCCCTCCATTTCCACTTGGATTTGAGTACAAAACTTTTCATGTTGTACACAAAGAAATACAGAATATACTTTATAGGATTGTCGGTGCAATCTATTACAACAGGCATGAGTGACTTCTTTGATCTAGCCGGCCACAAAAGACAGTTTTCATCTATATTCAGGCCACAACATTCACTTTTACAGATGTCGATCATATCACAGAAAGCGTATTTAATTTCTTTTTTTGACTAGCATATAAATTACAATTATCATATTGATTTGTGAAGCCAAAACAATTGTAATTTTACAATGTAAATAATAAAATCAATTTTCTGAGAAAAATCACAAGATTTCAGATAAATGCCGAGATTGACGACAGATCACAAAAAATCTTGCTGCGGACCAAATCTGGTTCTGGGGTCTATGGTTACCCATATATGCATTTCAGCATGGTGAGATCATTTTGAAGTTTATTATCAATGGTATCAAGCCTAATTAAGAGTTGGGAAAAGATGCAAAAAAAAAAGTGATGAGTTTGTGTCATTTTCTAAGCATCACAAATACGAGAAACGTTTCTTTGAAATGAAGTTATTATGTGTTGGGTACTAAGAACAACTCTTCACTCTTTTTTCTAGCCCCTTTTTTTCCATTAGACTTTCAGACACAAACGGGTACCCCAGAAGATGAGTTTGGGGTGGGTAGGTGTGTGGTTTGGGGATTGAAGTCATGTGTAAAGAATGTCGGTATTTTTAGAACCTACTTGAAATGGTACCTATTTGTACATTATTATGAGTTCCTACTAACTTTTAGTTGTTGACATCTATTATCTATCAGTGGGGAGTTGGGGGTTCATGTCGTATATGTACTATATATTAAGCAGTATTACTGAGTGTCCCCTAATGTTTGTACACCCGGGTATATTTCATGTACACATCTGCACATGTTACACTTACACATGTGCACAACTGGGTATGGTTACTCGTACACGTCTGCACGCCCGGGCATGTTACATATACACGTCTGCACGCCCGGGCATGTTACATATGCACGTCTGCACGCCCGGGCATGTTACATATGCACGTCTGCACGCCCGGGCATGTTACATATACACGTCTGCACGCCCGGGCATGTTACATATACACGTCTGCACGCCCGGGCATGTTACATATGCACGTCTGCACGCCCGGGCAGGTTACATATGCACGTCTGCACGCCCGGGCATGTTACATATGCACGTCTGCACGCCCGGGCATGTTACATATGCACGTCTGCACGCCCGGGCATGTTACATATGCACGTCTGCACGCCCGGGCATGTTACACATGCACGTCTGCACGCCCGGGCATGTTACACATGCACGTCTGCACGCCCAGGCATGTTACACATGCACGTCTGCACGCCCGGGCATGTTACACATACACGTCTGCGCACCCGGGCATGTTACACATGCACGTCTGCACGCCCGGGCATGTTACACATACACGTCTGCGCACCCGGGTATGTTACATATATTTCATTTATTGCTGTGACCCCTGCTATGCTTTCATTTGCATATAACAAGATAAAGATAGGCTAGTTTGTGCATGTGTGTGTGTGCGTAAACCTAAATTTCTACCCATTTATTGCAAATAAGATCCCCCCCCTCCCAGTAATATTTTCAGCCCTGTAACCTATGACCTCGTCTTTTCTCTCTTGGGTCACCTCCGCCCGCTCCAGGCCAACTGCTGACACATTTCACTGACAGTTCACTCAGCCTAAAATGCCTCTTTGGGCTATCCCCACTCCCCAGACCCACATTTTGGGTACTCTGCTGTTTCTCTGCTTCTCACTGTTGGGAACCTGTTTGTTTTGTCCATCTCACCTCTGCCCTTTTTTTTCCTTCTTTTTTTTCTCAAAATATTTAAAATTCTTATTTCATCCTGCAGACATGATTTATTTAACCACTTTGAGATTACTGATGTTATTGATGACAGATTTATTTCTTTTATTTATTTTTCAACATACTGTTTTGAAAGTATACAAAATGATATATCACTGCTTATCTATCTATGCTATAATCCTGCTTGTTACAATCTGTGTCCGTTATGCACTGATTGGTCAATCCATCGAAAACTGACTGATCATGACGGTGAGAATATTGGAACACAGAAATTTGAATCAAGCTGACTGATTTCCTTTGTGTCTTTGTTACATTGCAGCATTACAAGTTTATAGAAAATTTTAGTTGAGATTCGGTGAAGCTGAGATTTTTTTTTTTGGTGAGGGGTTAAAATATTTCTAATTTTTCCAATTTCATTCTTGGAAGAAGTATGACGACATTATTATTGATTTTGACTAGTTTTCACCTTCATGGCATATCAGTTGTAGGGTGTTAGGTTCAAGCTGAAAAATCAGCTTCCATTTTAACTATCAAGTCCTATGGCTGAATGGTTAAAAGCAGCCAGATGTATAATTGACCCATTTAGGCTCGAGGGTGTGAGTTCAATTCTTACTCTAGGCTTACTCTTTAAATCCCGATTATGCTGTTTAATCGGTGCCTTAGGATTATGGCACGATCTGAAGCAACTAAAAGTTAGGATGAAGATAAAAACTACTAAAATTAATAGTTATTTTTTTATGCCTATTTCTGGGCAGGGGCAGATAATTTGAATTCTTTTCATCTTTGATAAAAATGAAGAGTTCCAATTGTCTGAAAAAAGTTGGTATGTTTATGACTTTTCTCAAAGTCAAAGATGATCATTTTTTAAATTTTTTTTATACAATGAATTGAATGAAATCATTAAAAATCAAAATATTTATTTTATTTATGATATTGGAAACCGTTAACCAAAACTGTCACCATAGGTTTCTTCAGTTTTCAAGTCAGTCCGACGGAGCTAGAGGGCTGAAAATTTTAAAGTTTACTCCATATTACATCTAGAAAAAAAATTTCTCTTTTTTTTTTTTTTTTTTTTTTTCCCAAATCATTCAATTTATTTTTCTCCCACCTACCACTGAATGGAGTTGCAAAATGGTGTGTATGGTTAAATTTTGCAATGCTGTGGGGAAAGGCATGAATCAACATTTCCCGTGTCAACCAAGGTTTCTAGTTTTTTAAATTGGTCTGGATGGCTATGTATGTGTGCATGCACTGCACATACAGGCCACACCAATGGAGCTAGAAGGCAGAAAATTTGAACATTCAGTCCATATCAAATCAAGAAAAAAACGTTTTTGGAGGGTTTTTAAACCCCTCAGTATGACATCTGAAATGTTATGTTCCTAAAAACTGAACCAGGATGAGTACAAAACTCTGCAGAAAACTCTACATAAAAAGTTCTCCATCATTTGTAATTTATATTAAGATAAGGGGAAAAAAATTGCACTGACCGCACATTTGTTGGGGTGTGGCTAAAACACAGAAATTGTAACCATTCCTTTGTTTGTATTAACAATTGCAAGATGATGAACGTAATTCACTACAACATCTGAAATATCGATCCCCAGTTTTGGGGGAAGGTAGGGGATCTTCATTTAGATATAATTATTGACCAGCTAATATGTTTCATTATTGTTTTCTAGGCTTCAATATCAGATTGTGTCTCTTAGATCAAATACTGATGTGGGGAACCTTGAATGTCAGGTCAGAAATCTTGCTCATCATAAGTCACTGAAATGCCGTAGATGAAGTTGGTTCATGGCTGTGAGAGTAAAATAATTCCTGAAAATCAAATTCATAAGACAGAATGGGTTATTGAGAATGATGGTTAACAGACTAATTTCTTGAAATGAAGAATAGCTCTCACTTTGCAGAGTCCACTCTGTTATTTAGTGCTCTTTCTCAGTAGCTTGGAGAGCCAAGATGGCTGCCAAATTGTAGATTGTTTTGTTTTTTTCTGAGAAGCCTTCTCTTGAATGGACTATCTTACAGGTCTGTTGAGCCCCATCTGCTACAACTGGGGTCAGGGTAAGTGAATTCATGCCTTTCTCAAGGGGATTATGACTGAGTGAAATGACCAGAATTAGAACTCTATTCACTGATTCAATTTTTCCAAACCGTCAACACTTAGGCCTCTTCCCACCTCCATTTGCCAAAGTAAAATAATATATCATTGAATATTAACAAATATTAAGTACTTTTATCAGACTTGTTTCTTCGATCATAGTTAGATGAGGGAAGTGTGCACGCTACGATTACTTGACAACTGGTCATTGTATAAAGTTGATATTCACCAGATATATTAGTTGGCTCATGAGGCATTTGAAGTTGTTTGGATCAGCGGTTCTTGAGAAATTCAATGAAAATAAATGAAAAAATTTCAGATTATGGATCTTTCAACTAAAATTATTGATCTAAATTTAAATGTGAAATACTTTAATTAGCCACGCTGAAGAGAAGTAACTGAATTACTTCAAAGCTTATTTCTATTAATATTCGGACCATCCTCATCTTGGTTGTTTTTCATACAACGTTTCGGCCATTGCACTCTACTACCTTCATCAGGTATCATCTGGTAGGTGTGGGGAAGTAACGAACCGAACCCTTTATTTATCCGACGGGGGTATATTGACCGCACTCCCCTCTTAGCATTAGTAGTATTGTTATATTGAGTGCGTAGAGTGCAACGGCCGAAACGTTGTATGAAAAACAACCAAGATGAGGATGGTCCGAATATCAATAGAAATAATAATAATACCTGATCTCAAAAATTCAGAGATGTACTTCAAAGCTGTTTTGTATTACAGACAGAAAATTATTTTACACAACAATCTGCTCCACACAGTATAAAGTTCAGCCTTTCTTAAACATGAACCTTTGGAGAGAGGACTGCTCGAGTTCTTCATGATAAGAGTAATTCAATTGATAGAATAGAGCAGAATCAGTGGAAAATAGTTATAAAATATATCTTTGAAACACTAGGTGAATATCTCAAATTAATTAATGCTCTGTGCACAATCTTGTCCTGATTTTTCAGGTTAAAAATGATGTAAAAATCTTAATTATGTTAGTTGTAAACCAGTATTACTTTGGTATTAGTTGAAAAAAAAAAGGTAAATAGCTCAAATATTTGAATGTTTCCCCCATCAAGCGATTCA